>JZLH01S0267170.1:36738-53112 GCA_001188425.1 Eucidaris tribuloides
TAAATAATGAAGGCAGCAAAGAAAATTTGACTGAATGATAAAAATACAATCAGATAAAAAAAAATCAATAAAACTTGAGTGATGTCCTAACAATGTCGAATTCGGGTGAAAGCAAAATAAGGTTATCCGTTTTTTGCCGGGAAGAAAAGAAACATTAAAGATAGGGAAATCATTATCGTGATGACCTGTTTCTTATTCTGTTTGTAACACGAGACATGCAGCATGCACCATCATTAAGGAGAACTTGGAAATATTTATACAAGAATGAGAATGATATCATTTCGAGTATCAAAAAAGAGTGCATTGTTTATTCATGAGGCAATTAATTTCAAATGAATGTCCACTCCGCCCCGTCCATTTCTTAATATCATGAAGTTTCACTTTTATGTACTCAAATGTCAAATTAACAGTTAAAATGACCGAGAAGTGACCACACTTTCAAAATGCTGCATTCGACCGTATACTAGCGCTAAATCTATGTTGGATCCAGACGCGTCGATCCAGGGGGGGGGGCGATCGCCCCCCATAAAAATATTGGGGGCAAACATATCGATTTGCCCCCCTCCCCCCAATAATTTTGACAACTTGAAAAATTTATAATATGCAATGCAAATATATGTTTTAAAAAGCATTGGAAAGCTCTATAAAACCATTAAACATGGCATTAAAATACTATTAAACATACAAAATTGTCATTTTTTCGGCACGCTTCTCGCGCAAAATTCTTTATTACAATTTGACGCGCAAAGCGCGCCGAAAATTTTGGATTTTTTTCACTTTTGTTCCAACCCCCCCCCCCAAATCCAAAACATGGATCGACGCCCCTGGATGGATCCAGCTTAATAACAATTTGAACATTTCAGGTTGTAGAGTTTTAGAGTACACTTACTTTTCCCTGGTAATGACACCCACCTCCACCCTACCTCACATAGTCTGGAAAAACTGGCAGAATTACATTAAACTCTATATTTGAATCAAATATGCAGTTCCAGCGGAGTGTTCATAGTTAACATGGTTAATTTTCATAATTTTCAGTCTTCATAAGTTCATAGGTTGACTACATACTGGGATCACTCGGGGTTAATTTAGAACACTACATTTGCTTCATTTTCAATTTTAGAATACTTCAAACGTATAGGTCTATACATAATCTTCTGGAAATTATAAATTAAGTTTTCCATACATTAGATTCATTCGGGTACTATGACAGTTGCATGTAATATGAGTTGATCTATAAAATAGGCCTAAGATAACCTGGATGTTATTCGCTTAATCTCTGTAGTAACTCCATAAACATTAATCACAGATCAATAATCCAAATCTCCTGGAAATTAACTTGAAATTCGCTCGTTATTGCAAATTCATTCCCACCACGGAGGTTCTTATATCCATAAGGTTAACCACACAGTTAATTCAATAGTTACACATCCTACGCCTTCAGTATTTTTACTTATACCTTATAGTATTAACTGGCATTTTTTTCTGAGGTTAAGCCTCTTGATATAATATTACGTGAGGGTAAATGAATTGTAAAAATGTGTTTACTGTTCTTGTACATTGAACACCGTATATCCGTTCTTGCTAATACATGGATTTTGTAGATTGTTTCACTTACAGCATGTGTCATTTCATTGTCATTTTAAATGCATGCATTAATCCAGTCCAACAAACTCGTACCTTTTGTATTCAGTACCATGTCTAAAACTGTAATCATTTATTGTGATTTTGTGAATAATTGTTGAGATATTATTAAAGTCTATATTTTCAATCAACAGATATCAACAAATGTATAGAAATCGTACGTGTTATTTCCCATTTCACATAATTGATTCATTGATAAATTTCCAATTTGTAGGAACATATCCAATGTAAACCTGCAGTCGGGAGCGTTGATCCATGTTTCGGATTGGGGGGGGGGGGGCAAAGTAAAAAAAAGTGGGGAAAATATCCAATATTTTTGTAATGCGGAATTTTGCGCGCGAAACGCGCCGAAAATTTGGCAATTTTGTATGTTTAATAGTATTTTTATGCCATGTTTAATGGTTTTATAGTGCTTTCCAATGTGTTTTAAAACATAATATTTTATAATTGCATTGCATATTATTATTTTTTTCAAATTGTCAAAATTATTGGGGCAAATCGATATGTTTGCCCCCCAATGTTTTCATGGGGGCGATCGCCCCCCCCCCGCCCACCAAGATCGACGCCTCTGCAGCAGTTTTAGTCAGAGGGCTGTTTATCTTTTACAGCATACATGTAGCTGAAAACGTGTAATAACAAATTGAAGAGTTTGATCGCAAAACGGGTGAACTCCATGTTCTACCGAAATTAGATTTATTACCACCAACACATGCACCACCTATCTATCCAGCAAAAGGATAAAATTTGAAGATGAATTCCACAAGCTATAACAATTATTACGGGTTATATACGTTTATTTTTCCGTAGGCGCGTGTATTAACTCGGGCAAAGAAATGCATTTTTTTTTCTCCCGAGTTACTAAAGTGGAGTTAACCCGTTTTGCGATAAACTTGTCAATTACTGTCATTCTTTTTATTCTTACAAGACTGATTGAACAGTTTAAAGGGTACAAAAATTGCATCAACGACATGTAAAGAGTTAAAAACAAATGTGTTGAACACCAATTGTGCGCCTGGAAGAATGTCGTTAGCAAATGTTCTAAGCAAAATAGTCGTTAACAGTAAATTGCTTGTAACGTGGAAGTCATTGGCTTATTTCACATGAAATCAAAGTATTGTGGTCTTGAGGTCCTTCTATCAGTTTGTTAGGCATAAATATGGAATAATTTTCTTTATTTTCAATTTAGAGACAATATACTGTTAACGACATTTTGCTTACAGCATTTGCTAACGACATTCTGCCAGCCGCACGACGCATTGGGAAAACCCAGGTTGTTAAATTTGACAGCCCATTTTTTTTATTCAAGTATTCATGTAGTGACCAGGGGCGTCGATCCGTGTTTCGGATTGGGGGGGGGGGGGCAAAAGTGAAAAAAGTCAAACACTGCAATACAGAATTTTGTGCGCGCCGAAAAGTTGACAATTTTGTATATTTCATGGTATTTTTATGCTAAGTTTAATGATTTAATAGTGCTTCCCAACGCTTTTTAAACATATCCTTGTATTGCATATTATGAATTTTTCAAGTTGTCCAAATTATTGGGGGGCAAATCGATACTGTTTACTCCCCCCCCCCCGACTATTTTCATTGGTGGGGCGATCGCAACCCTGCCCCCCCCCCCCCCGGATCGACGCCTCTGGTAGTGACTGATTAAAAAGTTCGTGACCCTGCTGATTAAGGTTATGAAGTCTGCTATATTTTTTCTCTAAAAATAAATTTAGATAAACAATCGATGTCATTAAGTAGAAAAGGAAATTAAAGACAATCCATCATACTGCTAATTTATCACATGGCTCTCTTAACTAAAAAAAAACATACTAAATACTGAATTCATTGACCCTTTTTATACAGTTCTTCGTATCATGCCGTTGAACTGAAATCGGTGGTGGATTTAAATTCCAAAGTGGGAGTCGAGTCCACAAGAACCGAGTCCAAGTCCGTGGTAAAATAAAACCTTGCCATTCATTTTACATTGGGACTCACAAGGGCGTAGGCTGGGGGTGCACTGGGTACACGTGCACACCCCCCCCCCCCTGCAGAGCCATAGGAGTTCCGCCCCTGGCAAGCAAAAAGAAATTTCCACTGCCTTTTCTGCTTTCAATGCCCGATTTTCTCAACTTTAGTTCCACGTACCTCCCTAAGATGTGCACCTCCCCGTTCCACCTCCCCAAGATGTGCACCTCCCCATGCCCAAACCAGCCTACGCCCTTGACTCAACGCCAAGTCCTCGTCCAAGTACACTACAAATTGGACGCGACTCGACTACAACACAATACTTTGATAAAAAAAAAATCTGCTTTGCTATCTGGCCTGGGCTTTAATACGCAGACTGCAAATAATGCAGAACTTACATCATATTGACGCCTATTTCGTTATGAAATCAGTCAGCAGTATAATGTTGTACTTCATTCTGTTTAATTTGTTTGAGTCAATATTTTCATTGTGATACCTTTTCCTGTCGCTAAACTGAGAAAGATGACTAATAATGTTAGTATTCATTTCGAGGGGCCATTTTGACGATAATTTGAGGGCACGATCTACAAACAAATTGAATCATTTCATGGAATTTCAAAATAACTACTGACTTTGGACTAACGACCGATCTTTGTCTCAATAAAAACATGGATTTATATAATTGGAATTTGTACTTTTACAGTCGATGACATTATGAACTTAGCTCTTCATTCATTTTTTACTAATTGGCTATCAATATCAAATCTGAACCCGATCATCTGATCATAAATCTGTCAATAAATTAATTTAATCCACCTGACAGCTCGTTATTTTCTATGAAGACCTGGAACTCTGTGCAAAGACAATTACTATACTTCTTTCAAGAGGATCGCCCGGGTGATTTTGGATCAAAATTACATAAAATTAAAACAAACATTTATTTACACTGTCAGGAATTGATATATTCCGGCTAGGAAAAGTTGTCCTGAAATTGTTTGAATAATGAAAGGAGCATGTAGGCCTAATAGTGCCAGTATTTAATTTAAGTATAAATTTACTAGAAATAGAAACTATACAAAGATATATAACACAAATTTGACAATTTGTCAGTGCTTATTTAAAGAGGACGATGCATTTGAACGCGAAACTTTCACACCAGAACCTTCAAACGGGGTTCGCTATTCAACGATTGCTTGATCGTTCGTTTAATTAATAAAAAATGCATATTCATACATGTATATCCAATGGACATATAAACACGGTGTATTTACATGTCCATATAAAGTTGCGAAACTAATTTACAAAATTAAAGCAATACTATTTGCCTAAGAAGAGGAAACGCTTGACAATGATGGTTTCACTGTAGAAATCTAGAACAGATTGGTCGATTTACAGAATCATTTCAAAACAAATGGTAAACAGAAGTAAATCCTGGTATTTTCCTTTAAACTATCAACAGTCCATTTTAAAACCGATTTCTGAGAAGTAAGAAATGTACAAATTCGAAACTCACATATACCGAAGCCCCCTTTGACGCCACGGGAATTGAAAACACACAATGCATTTACGTTATGAATATACGCGTGACCACTCAAAGAAAGTCAAACAATAAAAATGGAAACAATTATAAAAAGGGAATCATTGGTACATGGTTAAATACACACAACCTTGTTGAAAAGTAAACGAGATTTAAGATTAAAGTGAATACAGCGACTTATCGATATTTTGGAGTACACCTTGAATGAAAACCTTGGAAGGATTTAATTGTTCGCAAATGTGGCTGTCATCACAATCGACAAATAATCCCCATACAGACTGAGGTGATAACAAAAAACAAGATTGTCATGACTTTGGAATTTTCGATGAGGTCACGGGGTATACACTTCAACCGCGTACGAAAAATGCAATAACAAGCGTGATCTGAAGTAAGACATGTTGGGCGGGGGGGGGGGGGGAACTATGATGTTTACAACTGGAGGAACCTGATTGAAGTATGGACCCTTCAAAACAGAGTGATGTGGTATTCTTTGAGTGAGTTTGAAATGAAACTAAAAAAGATATATGCCGGTCTTCTACAAAGCATCACCATTACTACCAATAACATTGCATGAGATTAAATATGTTCACAGTATCTGCCGTTGCTGATAGTCCTCCTCCTCCTCTTCCTCCTCCTCCTCCTCCTCCTCTTCCTTCTTCTTCTTCTTCTTCGTATTTTTGACCTTTCATCACTGCTCCCTTTCCACCTCTCATTTTTTTTAATCTTCTTCTCTATATCGATTGTTGTCTTAGTTGGCCATTCTATTAACGCCTTGATATGTCGGCAATTGAATTGGTTTATTTTAATTTTCAATTGTACTATACCATCTTGAAAATAGTGCCTGTGAGCTATACAGGCCTCGCTCTTATAAAAAGCCTTTAAATAATTTTAAGGTACATATTATATATTTTTGTACACTGCCATTTTTTTCATTTGTAATTATTGTAATTTGTTATTGATTGTTATGCTTGCTATCTATGAATCTTGAAAATCAATAAAGACTTAAATATTATAAAAAAAAAGGAATAAACGAGTATAACATCGCCCCTTTCTGTAAGTATTTCGTTCTCGAATGATACGAGAAATAGATCGTTATAGAATCATAAGGGCGCTATTGTTATATACTTTGTATAGCAATAGCGCCTTTCTGGTTCTATACCGACTCGCTTTGGATGCAGAAGACTGCCGTTTAAGCTGAATTTGAGTAGAAGGTATAGGAACGCTTGTGCTATAATATTTGAAAATCTATAGGCCTAAAAGTGGGATGGGCCATTTAAAGGCAAGGTTCACCCTGACGTCAAGTTGGTTTTAATAAAAGCAGAAAAATGAGAGAAACATATTAATGAAAGTTTGGCGAAAATCCACCCAAGAATACCAGAGTTATGAAGCTTCAAAGTTTTAGTTTTGTGACGTCACATGTGAGCAGCTCCCCATATGTCATGTAATGTAAATTCCATAAATTATTTTTTAATGGTTTTTAATAATTGAATGGGTTTTTTTCATACAAGCCTGTATGAAATAATGTTTCTGAAAATATATTGAAAGCACAGGTAAAATCATTTTCAAATTTCTGAGAAAACAGCATTTTATGGAATTTATAACACATGACATATGGGGAGCTGCTCGCATGTGACGTCACAAATTTAAAACTTGGAAAGTTCATAACTCTGTTATTCTTTGGTGGATTTTCGCCAAACATTCATTTATACGTTTCTTTCATTTTTCTGCTTTTATTAAAAACCAACTTGACGTCAGGGTAAACTTTGCCTATAGTAGCCGATCCAGCTCATGCCTCTTGAATACAGATCTATACTGATACAGACAAAAATATTGGTCTAGAGTTAAGATGAAAAAAAAAAAAAACTCATGAAACCTGTCTTAAGTGCCGGAAGTGAAACTATACAAATCTATTGACACCGAAAAGTATAGCGTTGAATTTGTATAGTTAACTCTCTTTGTAAAATATTCTTGACATTATGCACGTTTTCAAAACCATTATAAGTAGTCCTATGCACAGGGTTTTTATGAGAATCCATAGAATCAGTTTTCACACGGACACATCCATACACACAGACGGAGACAGACGTACAGACATGCAAACATACAAATACACAAACACAAACATTCACACCACACTTCCTGTTGATCAATCAATCAAACTTTGTGTGCGTATACGCTCGTGTAATACACCCAAATACTGTACAAGCAAACACGCGCACAAACACACGCACACACTACACCCAAATACTGTACAAGCAAACACGCGCACAAACACACGCACACACACACACACACACACACACACACACACACACACACACACACACACACACACACACACACACACACACACACACACACACACACACACACACACACACACACACACACACACACACACACACACACACACACACACTACACACACACACACACACACACACACACACGCGCGCGCGCGCGCGCGCGCGCGCAAAAACATCAAAATAGTTGCAGGTACTACGCTATTAAGTCAAATTATCATGTGATACTTTTTCTCAATAATGATCTCCTTCTACCGTACCCGGCCGGCTACCCAAATAAAAGTGGAAGTTCATGACCAAGGGCTCCAAATTGACTGACATTTCAAACGGGAAGGCATGTACATGTATTGTTTATTGGTAAATCTATCCTTTGAAATTGTACGATTTCATTTCATATGTACTCCTCTCGCAACACATTGCAATCAAGAATAAAGATTTCTTTGTTTTTACTGGCGTCATTATAAGCCTACTTTCATGATGTTTCAACTATTGTCTAAACGAAGGGTTTATAAATAGGGTAATCTGAGATGAGTTTCAATTGACGTTATACATGTATATTGAAAGTAACGCTAAAACGTTATTAAAATTGAACAAATAAGGATACGAAATTTTAAGATTTCCAAAAGTTTTTGAAGGAAAACTCACAAATTTCCACGTAAGAGTAAGTTCCTTACATTTTCCCATTACTTGCTGAATTTTCAATGTGATATTTCAATTATTTAATGTACCTGTATATATGCAAAACCAGTGGAGGCTTTACGTCAGTTAGGTGTAAATATTCAATCTTGAATATGATTTCTCGACATAATCGTTTTACCAATTCACGTAGATACATGTTACCCGAATACCAACGTGCAATGAAATTTTGCAAATTATCAAATTCCCAAAACTAAGTTTTCATCAGATTTTGATTAATATTTCACTATTGTTTAATTCTATTGTTCATTGAAGTTAACTTGAAAGTCATCCAAAAGTCATAAAAAAAAATCAGCGACACAATAGCATACAGTACAGGCGGCAAGAGGAAGCGAAATGCATTTTTCTTTGCAGTTTTCACTCATATACGAGGCGCTGCTTTGCATGGGTGGTGCACATGAGAGCCCGGTCTATCATTTCTATCAGTAGAGGGCGGTATACTATTCTGTTTTAACTACTGTACGTTATGGATGTACTGTTCAAGCATGCAATGATGAAAATAGCTTCTACATTTTGCATACCAATGAAACCTTAATTTTATTGCATAGTTTACAGGGCTAGGTTAAGAAGAGCTTAAAGGCATCGTATAACACTGTTTTCAGTTTTAAAACTCTGAGCTGCATGATTCCCCATGCTACCAGTGTCTCTGACATGGTCTAAAAATGAAGCCCTGAAAAAATTGCAGTTTAAAACGATCATTAAGTGCTTTAAAAAAAGTAAAAATCATTGAGAGACCATTCCAGCTTCCCCCTATAGACTGCTGTGTTGCAGAATTTCCTATCGCCCGATAGGAAATTAATGTGCCAATTTGTATCCGCACATATTGTACTAGTGACAGCATAACTGTCCAAACTTTTGTGTTCTAGGGTGTTTATTTGTCCATTCAAACACTGTCATATATGTCAGGTAGCGAAGTTCAACAATTTTTAAACGGGTCTTCCACAGTGTTATATAGTGTCTTTAATTCCCCCCTCCCCACAACAACCCCACCCTTTTCATCTACTTTGAGAGAATAATTCCCATTGCCCCACCCCTTTAATATGCTTCATGTGTCATACAAGGACCTTTTGTCTTTCATGTTTGTCAACTTGATATTGAAAATTTGATAACTGCAATAAGAACCAAGCACTGCCCCAACTTGATAATCACAGAGAAATCCACAAGTTTTCATATAAAAGTATGCACAACTTCTTCGGGACAAAAGACAACATGATAAGTCTGTTAGACTACTAAATATACAAGTTTATTGACAATTCAATAATATTTATGCGACACAAATAATTGAAAGTCAGGACACCCACGGAGTACAAGCCTCATGTACATGATATTTACAAATATATACATCGCTATACAATGGACTGAAATAAGCTACCAATTCCTGCACCTATGCAAATTCAAGATAATGCGAGTTGTGTATTTAACAATGACATCACTACAAGCAAATTGCTGCTGAAATGAGCACCACAAAATTGATTTACTATGGATTGACTGAATTAAGTTTAACAACACTTTCAACACACAGTGTCATTTAATAGTCACTCTATGTATCATATGATTCAAGTTTAACATCATAAAATGTATTACTTTCCATAGAATCAGGTCAATTATACAGTACGAAATGAAAATCTAGAAATAAATTTGTAATTCTGAAAAATAAATCAAACCATTTTTTGTACCTGCTATCAGGACAAGTGGAACAACTTTTACTACCGAGGAGTCAAAGTTGTCCAATACAGGTGACTTCCGTTATAACAAAGTCCTTGGGACTGGCAGTTTACTTTCGTTGCATCGAAATTTTGTTATAACCAAACAGTGAAAGTATATAAAGATATATAGATTATAATTTTGGGACCTGAATTTCTACTTCGTTGTAACAGGAATTTCGTTATAACCATGTTTGTTATAACAGGAGTGCACTGTATTACTCACAAAGGACGTGCTTTGTGTGTGAAGCATGAAACTTTGAAATATCACTTTAATGCAGGATAATTATAAATTGCTCTGAAAAATTGAGCTAAATGGTCATTTTGAGGATATTTTAAGGTTCTGTCAATTCAGAGAAGCTATCAAATATTTGTTGATACATTCCACCCCACAAGCAAGTTGATACTTATACTTTAATTTCAAAGATTGTGTTTTTGTTTTGCACACGACTAGTTTTGCTAGAACTTTCACTTGACAATGCTTGAATCCTTTTCAAAAAGGGGGGGGGGGGTAGAAACTGCTACACAAAATGTTTGCACGGCCAAATGTTCCCGCCAGCAACAGAAAACTCACCACTAATTCCGTCTGTTCAGATTTTAAAACACCCCCCCCCTTTATTGAAAAAGGAGGTATTTTCCAGAAAAAGGCGATTTTTCAGGATGTTAACATGAACACCCCCTTTTTCCAAAAGGGGGATGTTTGAACACCCCAAAACACCCACTGGATACACGTATGATCATTAATAATAGTTAGGCTAATGAAAGGTTTGTTTAACAAACTGCTCACTTCAATGTGGAACACTTTCAGTACCACACCCAGAACATCACATACAAAGTCTATGGAGTTTGGTTGCAATTGTACTGAGAAGGTGAAGAAAACTGATCTTTCAGCCCAACAGTTACATTATGAGTGATTTTACTCATTTTTTTATGAACCCATTCAAGTTTTCCGGCATTACAAGGAAACAAGATTCCTTGAATTTCCCTGGTTTTTCTTTGAGGGAAGTGAAATTTTCTCGGATCACAATTTTGACCTATTTCTTGCTTCACCTATTTCCTTCTCACTTCATGACCATACCATGGCACCAGGCAAGAAAGCTGGAAAAACAGAATTTCTCGATTTTTTCCTAATTTGAAGAAATTTTCTCAAATTCCCTGACTTTTCACTAACTGGAAAATGGGAAGTCATTTTCAAGGTTTTCCATCATTTTCAGGGTGGCTGGAATTCCTGCCATTTTAGTGTATGCAAAATGAGATTACAAAAGCTTGAAATCACATAAAATATTTGTAGATATGGTACTGATCTATTACATTTTTCACAACATATCTAGCAAGTAATACACATACTAGTGCTGTATCACAAAGGTTAAACAACCGCAACTGAACAAACCAAAACTGTTTTGAATTTGCAGATTTCAGCTAACCGGTTTTTGTCATTTTGCTGCAGAAACAAAATACTTGCAAAGAAATGTTGATTTGATAACAAAATTTAAGTAACTCACTTTTATCCAAATATTTGACCAGTAAGCAAATGATTATGAAGCAAAAATATTATTTTACCTTAGAAGCCATCATATTGGCATGTTTTTTTCAGGGAGTAAAAATATTCTTTCTCAGAGAAAGAGGTTCAAAAATTGTTTTTTAAGTTAACTGAAACCACACGGTTTTCATCATAGGTTAACCGGTTTTGGAAATATTGAAATGATACAGCTCTAACACATACATCAACTAGAATGCCCTTGCACTATTTGATGCTTGTGATAGTTCAATGAAAGACTTCTAAAAATGCATATCAATGATGAAATGAAATATTGCCTAGATATCAATGAACTTGTATAACGAAAAACAAATTTGAAACTTTGAAACTTGATACTTATAACACATGAATATTTATATTATATTGTCTGGCCTTGAAGGGGATACCAGAAGATATCGCCCAGCTAGAATCATATTGCACGAGTCGAAGACAAGTGCAATATGGTTCTCGCGAGGGCGATATTTTGGGTATCCCCTGAAAAAGGCCAGCCAATATAATTATTATTATATATATTAGGCATTCTTCAAACTTTGTTTAAATTCATACAACCAATTTGGACCATTGACTTCTCTTACTGCTTTAACTGTGGTCTTGTTTACGTTCAGAAAAGTCAAAGGCACGGCCACATTTATTTTGTATGTTGCGTGTACACTGTAGTATTCGTGCTGCAGCTCCAGCACGTAAGTGCTTTAGCATCGATTTACGCAGTGACATATGAGAAAATCAGGCCATATCAGAATTTATGGCCCGGTTTTAAAGCACGGGTCAATATGGCAAAATACCGGAAAAATAGTAATATCGTGTAATACGGCCTGGGATGAACACATATAGGACACGGTGCGCAAAATATGGCTTTTTATGTCACCACTAAAATGCCTAATTTATGTAATAATCATTGATATCTTCACTACGTTATCAATTTCATTGTTATTATTTTTTCTTGGAGCTTAAGTAGCAGTATGTAGATACACACATACCATTGTACTTGTTCATTGCAATCTAGGTAATTCATACCCAGTGAAGTTTGGGGTTTTCAATACGTCAAATATATGGTTGCAAAAAATAAACACAACATTGAATGGCAGCCTTACCTTCTGAAGTACAACTAAGGTCGAGTTTGTAAACACCCACACAGAATTAAAATCGCATAGCAAAATATGGAATATACTCTGTTAAATTCATTACAAATTGACACATCGCACAAGATTCACAAAATACATTTTGGCAATGAGAAAAAAATACATGTACATTATTTGGTCTCAAAATCTATAAATGTATTTCAGTTACTGTTATCTACATCAGAGCAATAATTACTCAAACTTTAAAAAGGGTCTTCAAATTTTTAAAGAGTATATTCTGTTTCTTCTTTTTTTCCTGTAATAAAATGCCTAGCAATACCCACAGAATCTGTCCTATATGAAATCCCTGTACAATAATATCACACATGTTAATGAGACATTACTATAGTTATTTTTTTCAATGAAAAACTTTTGCTCCTGTTAACAGTTTTACTAGCTAATTACGGCATTTTCAAGATGATCACATCAGGGGCATATTGCATAAAACTTTAACCAGAGAAATTTCTCTGGTGAAGTATGAAAACTCAGGTTAACATGATTTTACCATTCATTTCACCATAGGGGAAAAATATGCACCATAGGCAATAGGCCCATATGATAAAGATTAATAGTACATAGGCAAGTTGGACTGGAAAACTCAATTTTGGGTTTGTGGTGATTTAAGTTATACATTCATTTATCATTTGTCCAAATTTGAGGGTCAGAACTGAGATGTATGCACATGTTTTCTTTAATTTAAAATCAACACATTTTCGAACACATTGGCAAAAGTCTGTACATCCTGGCGTGGCCCTTCTCAATTCATGCTATGAATAAAACAAAATATAATTTCCAAATAATATCACAGTGAAACCTTCAAAGTTGGTACAAATTGAGGGATTAGTTTGCAAAAAGTGTGTCAAATTTCAGCCAAACTTGATACTGTCCTTCAGCAAGACATTTTTAATCTGCTTTGCTGCTCTCCACCCAGGAGTATAAATGGGTACCTGAGAGGACTGAGAAAGCCAGTTGTGAATGAATTAGCTCCTGAGCGCCTAACGGGCAGCCGGGCTAGGAATACTCCCCAGGGAGTGGAGATGGCGCACAATAATGTGCAGGCTTGATATGGGTCCAATGATCAGGGGGTAATGTGTGACGTCGTGTGAGCACGGTTCTACAGTGGTACAAGACGATAAACCCTCACCTTTACCTTTTACCTTTTTACAAGTTCTTCACATCTGTTTTGAAGTTTTGATCACATCTTCTTGAAACCACCCGATTACTGTTTTTCTTTAATTCTGGTGACTGTTTGTTAATTAACATCAAGTTGTTATAGATCAATTAAAATTAATTGATTTCAATGATCATCAACATATATTAACACATTAGCATATATCAGGAGTAAACATGATAAGTATGCTGGGTATCCCGTTTTTTCGGGGGGGGGGGGGGAGGGGGGCATATAACCAACGCATGAGTTTGATTTGAGCATTGAATAATAATTATTTTGTCATTTTGAGTCATGTGGAAACAAACTTTTAACCTATTATGAAAAAAGAAGAAGCTCAACAAGACATGCATTTTTATTCTTCATACGTACTGACACGATTGTATGAGCAACTTAACACTGAGCCATTTCACACCTGAAGCTTTGAAGAAAATTCTACATACATTAAATTACATTGTTATGCTTTGAGCAAAAATACATCTAAAAAATGTCACTGCGGAATATGTACACTTTGATACAGGAACAATGTACATACATGGTATATACACATAATTAAATGCAGAAAAGAGATTGACCTTTGACCTCAAATATCTTGGGTGACATAGTCAATTAAATCTGTCACCTGTAGAAGATCATCTTCTTCTTCTCCATCTCCATTTACTGTTCCACTGTTACCACCACCACCACTACCGCCCCTATTTCCCGGTGGTGCAGTCCCATTGTACAGCTCAGCTGCACTGGCCCCTCTGTTGCCTGGTGCTGGAATGTAGGACTGTCCCACTTGTGTGAACGGGGCGTTAGGCACGGGTTTGACACTTTTAGCATCCTGTTTGCTACTAGTCCTCAATTTGTCGTCATCGTCATCATCATGATCAACATCACTGCTCCTCTCCGATGTAGCGTCCTCCTCCTGATTCTCCTTGTCGAAGTCGTCATCGTAAGTCTTGCCGACATCGTTTTCATCCGAGTCCGTGCTCTCCCCGGCCATCTTCTTATAGTCGATCCTCGTCGACATCGCTCGCAGTGAATGCTTCTGCGATTCCCTCATCTTCTTCCGTTTCTGCGTGACGTCCCCGTCGCTGTCACTCTCGCTGTCGATGATTTTCTTTGGCTTAGGTTTCACCACTTCCTCTTCTGACTCCTCGTCGCTGTCTATCCGGAACTTCCGTTTCCGCTGGGTGTAATCCTCCTCCTCCTCCTCCTCTTCCTCCTGAGATGATGATGATGATGATGATGAACTCTTCTTAAACTGTTGCAGCATCTTCTTCTTCCTTGAATCACGTGGATTATCACTGTCGGAGTATTCCCGGTACGATACCACCTTCCTGGCAGCTTTCCGCCTCCCGGACGGATCCTCCTCCTCCTCTTCCTCTTCAGAATACTCACTCCCTGCAAACAATGGTCAAATTTCTTGTTAGAGTATGAGACACCAATTTAATATTTGATGACATAAATGGTACCCTGGGGTACCTAATACAATTCCTCCATTTTCTTGAATTATTGTTTTTTTCAGTGCTGTTACCAGACCGTCTAAAAGTTATTTTTAGTATGATTTTCAATGTTGAAAATCTCTTCTTGTGCGAAATGTTTTTTAAGTGATCTTTTAAAACAGTAAAGGCCTTAAAAATACCAACTTTACCATCATTTTAACTTGACATTTTGTCTGTTTATGTTGATTTGTTGTGTACTACTGCAACACCTTACTATGTAACTGTTCTACTAATTGACACAAGAGGGTGCTACACAACGTGGTACTCCAGGGTAGCGCATGGTGCATCATTTGGGTGTTAAATTTTATGCTTTGCCAGTGACTTGAATTGTGTGATGAAACTGTTGGCTTAAAGGGACTATATCACTGTTGTTCCAAGATTAATAAATGTGACTTGTCATGATATGAACAAATCAAATTTCCTTCATTGTTTTAAACATCTGGACAATAAATTGAAACTGAACTGAATTGAAATTGAATGATAATCGGGGAAGAGAGTAGGGGTAGGTCAATGTCACATCCCCATGATAAAAGCTAAGAGAAAAAATATACAGTTGATTCTAACAATAATGATGGTATGGGAGGTGAACATTATCATATATACTGGACACACTTCATCACAAACGGTACATACTCAGTTTTTGAGAATGAGAAAGCCCCAGGTCAAATGATGTGTGAACAAATAATGTGTTGTGTTACAAAATTTGGCTGAAGTATGAATCAAATATAACAAGTGTTATATTTTAATGTGATCTATAAAACCTGTATTAACCCTATGTTAACTGGGGGGGGGTCAAATTGACCCCTTCTCAACGAATTTCGCAACTACGCCGCCGCACAAAATTTTTTTGACTGCGTCGATTGCTGTTTACTTTCAAGTCTTGCACATCTTTTGAGACCATTTTCGCGAAAATCGAACATACCGTTACAACATTGCTTGACTTTTTATACATGCATGTTAGCCCCAAAATTGCTCAAAAACATAATTTTGTGTACAAAATTAATGCAAATTGTATTTTCAGCCAAAAATCATAAATGTATGATTATTTTTACCTTTACTGGTTGAAATGGATTAATTTTACGCTGTTTATGATCACAAAAGTGTCCCCGACAAAGTTCATCGAAAAAAAAACCCAAACAAACAAAGAAATACATAAGAAATTCACAAAACAATAAAAGACATAAGAAATTAATTCTGATTCGGCAAATTCTTTTTTACATAATTATTA
>JZLH01S0267192.1:0-24150 GCA_001188425.1 Eucidaris tribuloides
ATGCAGCATGCATGCATAGCTGCCGCGCAAGGAGTTTACATACGTACTTGCATTAAAATAATTAATTATCAAAAATTTGTATGTGTGTAATTTGTCATTTGTATTGTTTTCGAAATTGTCTGTGTCTAGAATATCGCATTATGTTGTTTGTAATTTTGTAATTATCATGAAACCTCCGCCGACTCTCTTTATACAATACTTGTTTAATATGATTGAAGGGGGGAAAGAACTGGCAAGTTGATAAATATGGTTTTGGAGAAACTTGTGTCAAATAACGCTATTTAATACGACGGTATGCCTATAACAAATTTCGGTTATCGTGTCGGGATTCAGTGGAGGTCTTATGGAGATGAGAATGGGGAATTCGTACTAAATATCAACATGACATTCACAAGGAAAACATGAAGATGAAAACTGTGAAAATTTGTTTCTTGGTTAATTTGCACCCGGAATTTGCGCGGGTGCACAGGTGGCGTGGCAAGTATTGTGTGCGTGTATGTGTGGAAGGGATGGGCGGGGATAGGGAAGTCCTGCTACCTAAACTTACGGTAACCGAGTGGGAGTTCAAGCCGTGTACTCTGCAGTGGAATATACGATGAGGGACTCTGCGGTTGGCGGAGTTATAAAACTGGTCGGCGTTACTCGTGGGATTATTTGAGTGGGAAATTCATATCGAGAAACAATATTCATGACCTGAGACAAATTATACAAAGCTTTCTTTAGCAATTTATTGTCAAAACAGCACGAGAACTTAATAAAAGGCGATGTGATATGAATTATGATAAGGAGACTTCATAAAATATATCAAATAAAAACTTAAAAATACAAACAAAATTCCGAAAAAATATTGAAATAAGTTGAGGTCATGCCAAGGGGGGGGGGGGGGCGAGGCAGTGGCACTGCGAATAATTTAGCAAATGCGAAATAAAACACAGTTTCTTTATCCTTAACTGAAAAGAAAATCAATTCATGCAACTTATAATAAAAAATGAAGCAAATCATCAAGGCGGAAGAATTAGAATTAAAATTTGAAATAAAAAACTAATATATAAAAAAAATATTTACGCTAAAAAGTATCATGATGAGCTAAATGTGGAAGCCATGTTCCGTATGAAAAACAGAAAATAATTTCATGATATAAAGTAACATTTAAAAATACAAGGCTTTGTTTAAATCAGTTCATGCGAAATTGAAAAAAGGAATTAGAGATGCGGGGGTATTGAGTCGTGTGAAAAAAAAACTTATTGAACAGCCAACAAAGTCATGTGCTTCAATTTCATGCGATCTGCGTCATCAAACATGTGCTTTGGTGCCACATGCGAGTTGCGCAATTACTTACGTGAAGCAGCCTCAACCACGACTGCGAGCCCGGCCCGCCCTACAGGCCCGCGGCGGTACGGTCAGTGTCGGGCGTTACACGGTCTAGTCCACTGCACTTTTGGAGCTCTACAGGTCAACATCAAGCTTGTACTTTGCCGTCTGTCTTGAAATCATTTCAATGCTGGAATTCGTTACATTGGCTCACATCATTGAAAAATAAAAGGATTATACATATTCACAGGCAAAACGTCAGTGTGAAAATGGTGATACAATAGAGTGAGTGTAAGCCAAGCTGCAGGTAAGATCGGTTATCACACGTCATGCACTCAACTGCGCTGCATACACAACACAGTGCTTCTCACACAGCCACGAAGCATGCGCCACACAGTCACACACGTACACCGGCACAACACACCGTGAACCGTAAGGGAGGAACCCGGGGAGGAACATTGTGAAGCAAAGTTGAACAGGTTACATGATATGCGTCTTCGAACTTGACATGAAATTAATCCGTTTTATAAAGAGGTATATTCAATTTCACTACTGAAAATTGGCCACCATTGCTGCTTATTATTAAACCACTCAGCAAAACACTATCGCTAATACTATCATCAACATGCACACATCGCGGCTAGCCGGCGGCGCTGAGCAGGTCATGCAGCGCGCGTACAAGCGTGCAACGTATGCTAATATCAGGCGCGCTGACCTTAGCAACACGCGTACGGCGAGGCAAGTTGTCGCACCGCCCATTTGCCGTACGAATTGAGAGTGTATTTCGTGCTGCCCGAAACCCACATTTTACTTCAATTTTCTCTTGCCCAGGCATGAAAAAGACCTTGAATATATTGGTTCATAACTTTCTGATTATCACTTCTTCTGGTGTCAAACTTGGTACATGTGATATTTGGAGTAATATTATTGAAATAATGTCATTTTTTTGGTGAAGTTGCAAATATTTTTAAAATTACTGTGATTTTGCAGACTCCCTATCAATAACATTTGACCTTTACAAAAAGCACAGATTTTTAGTTTTTATACGTCAACCTGTACTGTACTACTAGTATTTTTTATACTATATGCATTATTATAAAATATAATTATAAATATTTTTGGTGCAAGGTGGGAAGTAATTTGCATAGAGTCGATGTTGTATTTTCATAATAATTTACAGAATAAGTTACTTACATTTTTGTTTGGTTGTAACACATGTCTTTTCTTTCTCAAATTCACTACGATTATACTTTACTGTATTTCATTCTCCCAGATACAGATGGCGCGGTCAGCTCAAAATCAAACTCAGAGACAGCACCCCCCTGCTGGCAAGCCAACGAAAGGACAGCGACAGGACGCTTTAGAACGGAAACGAGATGAAAGAGCCGTGCGTAATGCGTATCGAAAGATAAAGAAGGAGCAGTCATACCTTGCCGATGATCAGAACTTCGCCAGCTTTGCAACCCAGCTACGAGCAATGGGTTTACAGCTCCGAGATATTCCTGGTGATGGGTGAGTTAAGGGCCGTTTCATATATCCTCAGCTTTGTGAATTAGACACCAAGATATTTTATCTCAATTTTAGGTACCTGGGAACATTTTTTTTCCTTCCTTCTTGTTTTTATGAAAGTACTACAAATGGTGGTGCAAGTTAGTTTTAAGCATGTGGTCCCTCGTCTTTGATGAGGTAACTGTGAATTATGCTATTATAGCCAATATTATTCCATATACTCTAAACTGTTCGTGTTAAAATTATTATTTTTTCTTCAAATTTTTCAGGAACTGTTTGTTTCGAGCCCTTGGAGACCAGTTGGAAGGACATGGAGGTGATCACATGACCCATCGATTAAACGTGGCTCAGTACATGAGGGATCACAAAGATGACTTTGAGCCGTTCATGGAAGATAACATTCCATTTGATAGATACTGTGAGTGAAGGCAAATGGGATACATGTCCTGAAAATGTTGCCTAGTGTCAAATTAGTTGTGGTAGTAGCAGGAGTAGTGATGGTCATCTTTTTGTTGGTTGCTGCTGTTGTTGTTTTGTTGTTGTCTTTCTCTTCATGTTGTTATCATCGTCATCTTCTTCTTCTACTACTTCCTTTTCTTCTTCTTTTTCTACTTTTTTCTTTTCTTCTTCTTTTCTTCTACTTTTCTTCTTCTTTTTCTTCTTTTTCTGCTTCTTCATGAATTTTGTCATCTTGTCCTTCACCCTCTTGTACTTGTTCTTCTTCCCTGTTGTTCCTCTTCTTGTTTTCTTCTTGTTCTTCTTGTTCGTATTGTTTTTGTTCTATTTTGCTACTATAGGGTTAGTAGTAGTTGTGGAAGTTGTAGTAGTAATAGAAGTTTTAGTAGGACAGTAATAGAGGAAGAGGTTGTATTTGTAGTAGTCAAAGTAGTCAATATATTCTTAATATTTTTCTAGTTGTGATGCTTGTAGTTTTACATTTAGTTATAGCAGTAGCGGTAGTAAGAGAAGTAGTAGTAGTAACAGCAGCAGTAGTAGTAGTAGTATACCGATGAATAGGATAACTAAGAGAAATATATATATAACCTAATGATATTTTTAACTCAAGTACCATGTGAGAAACGCAAATTCTGCCTGCATTACTATTTGTGACTGATGCTACATATCATTGCATTGCAGGTGTAATATAAGAACAAAAAATAATATAAAAAAGGCAAATTTTAATAATAGCTTCTTCTAATTTACACACATTTAGTGTCCAACCTCAGTAAGCCTGGAACCTATGCAGGAAATGACAGTATTGTGGCCTTTGCTCGTTACAACAAAGTCAACGTAGTAATTCATCAAGTTAATCTGCCTGTCTGGAGGGTAAGTGAATTGTATTGTTTGTTTTTGATCGAACATGAAACAGTCATCTTCCATAAGAAATATACATGTAAAAATAATTACATGGAAGAACAAATGAATCTATTTAGTAAGTAAGAATGTAAGTAAGTGAGTAGGTGGGCAAGAAAGTAGATCAAGAGATATAGTAAATAAACATGAAAATAATATTGTGAGTTCAAGTTAACTGAAATATTAACACCAAAATTGCATTGATCAGATTCAAACATCATGCACTAATTTCCAGTAAAAAGGTAAAATTATCATGCAATTTCATTTGGGTATGAATTGATATTATACTGTTGTACAATTAACCCCCCCTATTACTTATACTTCAACAAGAAGTGAACTAATGTTACCCCTTTGAAGACAATTTTATTTCAATATAATGCACATTAACAATGAGTTACTAGTCAGTGATGGAAAATCTTCCATCATAACTTCTTAATTTTCTTGGTTTCTAGGTGAAGTACATTGTATTGTGATATATTGTGGGTTTGAAATATAAATTTTTTGTCATTGATCTGGTGTTGCTGTATTTACATTATAACATTTTCCCACATATATATTTCTGTGTTCGGACTTTGTGAGCATGATAATTTGTTATAGTGTGTCCTGCTGTTTTCTATTTCTCCATTCTTTACCAGAGTTATTTTAGGAAATACTAACAATAAATGTGTACTCTCTTTCATATCAGCTTTTGTTGAAATTTTGCTATGCTGCAAGTAGTACATAATTATTATCTTTAAATGTTGAGTGCTTGCTCTAACCGTGTCTGTCTGTGTCTATGCAGGTTATAGGATCAGACAAGCATAACACCAGGGAACTTCATATATCATACCACAATGGTGACCACTACTCTAGTGTACGTAAGCTGGGAGATAACCTCCAGAAAGGAACCAATTTCAGGTTGGGCGAGGTAATGTATGATCTGTTTATGTTTCTTCCTGAATCTGTATGTTGAAAAGTGACTAGATTGTCGACTTATGAAACCGGTACTAGTGCTGGGCGATATTTTGATAATATCGAAATAACTAGATGATGAAAAAATATCGAATACACGATAATGATCTCATGATTATTTCAAAATATTGCCAGAGGCATGATATGGCCCAAATACCATCGATTATGAAAACCTTGTGGGGTAAATGCATGCACTGCAGTGAAAGGGACCTAAAAACCCCTCTAGCTATGAATACTCTGCACACGAGAGCTACTGCCTGTAATCATACAGGTAGAAACAGGGAGGTGGGAATATAAGAGAGACCTCCATGCTGTTCAGCTATCAAACTTGTGGTATTAAGAGCAGTAGTGCATTTAGTATATTTTGTCAACAAACCAAACAACCCTGTCAACACACTGCCAACCAAAAATGCTATTTATAAACAATCGGCACTGTGAATCTCCTGATCTAGTTACAAGAGGGTTTACAGAAAGCAACATTGTTTTGCCTATGTTTTGATAACAGCCCTACAGGGCACACTTTTAATTTAAGCCTAAAATAGATTTTCTTCTTCATCACAAATCTGTTTTTCAACTTAGGTGATAAATCGTGTTATCGGCGATGTTTTTTTCCACGATTAATCAAATGAGGTTTAGATCAAATATCGCCAGCTCTAACCAGTACGCAATCACCAAAGTTTGTTGTACTGATTTCAAATCATGCACAGGAAATACAACCGATACGTGTATTTGACTGAGGTGGGATTATGAATGAGTGCTACACACATCAAGCATGAGTTGAATGATGTATGACATTTGAATATAATTGTACACCTTTAATTTACAAAAATATCCATATTACATGGTACCATTTGTGCACATATTTGTCAATGTGAAAATAATTTACCAGTGGCAAGTAGATATTACAAGGCAAACTTTACAAGGCATGTTGACCTGCAGGCAAGATAGTAAGTGACATATTTACAAAGTTAGTACAAACTGGCTAACATAAATCATTCCAAATTTCTAGAAACAACATGCATGTAATACAAGAGGATTATTTCAACAAGTGTCTCAGCCAGACCCCAAAGTGTCCTGATCACACAAAGGGTCTTTCATCACAATTCTGATGATTTTCATGTATCATATATTCTTTGTTGTAGTCTTCTGGGTCAGAGCTGAAGACCAAGCCCAAAACTAACTCCAAATCTCAGGGCAGCAATGGGTACAGCAACGGGGCTTCTGAAGATGCTTTCTCTGACTTGGAATTTCACATCATGGATGAAACGGGTTGTCAAGTAAGTCTCGATAATTAACTCTTAACGTGTCACTGGTGCATTTTTATGCCACAAATAGTACCCTTGAAATAAGTATCAACAATATTCTAAAAGTATGATGAGTTATGAAATTTGTTCTTTCATTTTTATAATGCAGGGGAACAATCCTTGCTAAATTATTCCTAAAGCTGCAAGACTGACACTAGATATTTTTGCATAAATGAGATTTGATCAGAGAATTGTGTGTGAAAAAAAAATCACATTTTCTATCATGTATTTGTGGATATTTATTGTGTGAAACTATATTGCATCAAAAAATTGATTCTGACTTCATGAATCTTGACAATATCAAAACAAAAATCACATTTTAAGAACTTTTGCAACAGTTTTCTCCAACATGCATCTGTAAAGAGTTATAGCTATTTGAAGCTGACACTACACTTCAAAATTTTTTTTAATGTGACATTGTTCAAAGAGGCTCGATACGTTAAGCTTTGATAATCATAATTCACTATCAAACTTCAGTGCACACAGGCTTAAATATTATATTGCCAGGTTTACCATGGTGTGGTCTAAATGGCTCTTTGCCATTTTGAGCAAACTTGTTAGGCTTAAAACATAGTAATTCTGAAAGAAAACCTGCTGAAGTAAAGATAGGTATTCCATTTTCAGTCTGTCAAAAACCAGATTTTATTAAACTGAGGCTAAATACTATGTTTAAATACAATATTTTTGAAAAGGCAATAGTCTGTTGTGTAAGCTAAATATTTCCTGTGGTTTTATTTTTGTGAACTTCTCAAATGAATAACCGCAGACATTTTTCCCTTCCCAATATGCAATGTGAATGCAAATGCAATGAACTAATACAAACTCATTAAAACTTGGAAATCACAAAAATATTTGTATAAAAAGTATGTGGCATATACAGTATATCACTATCTTGAAAAGTTTGGCAAGAACAGTGGAATCCTGTTATAAAGAGGTGGGATATAAAAAAAAAACACTTTATAATAAGGTAATTTTTCAGGTTTCAACTTTTTATATTTCTTTGTTTTTGGACCCTGATGTAACAAGGTAATTGTCATGGTGTTTAGATCCTCGTTATAATGAGGTTCCCCTACAGTAGTTATTCATAAATTCAGAGCATTAAAAACAGGGTTGTCATTTTGTTTCATTTGAAATACATTGGTAAATTTATTTCCAGGATTTAAAACAAATACGAGAGACATTAGAAGACAATGACTATGACCCAGATGCAACAATCAGGTTTCTACTGCAACTCACATGTGCAGACTCAGACTCAGGACCACATGGTAAGTATGATGATTGGATTATAATCACATACAAATGATTTTAAGAACTTCTGTAGATTTTAAAACCTGTACTAGATTTATACATGATATAGCTTCAGCTTGCAACTTACCAAAATAAACATACAATGTTGTAAAATAATTACCTTATTTTTTATATAATAGTGCAATACATATTTTGATATTTACTATTTACATCTACTCTCAGCATATACATAATGATTAGGCCGGGGACAAAAAATTGATTAATCAAATTAATCGATTACCTTTTTGCCGATTGGTATTCGAATGCGACTTTAAAATGAATCGATTAATCGTCGGTGACGAATAGTCTAAATGCCTTAGCTGAAACTCAAATGCAGTAACTTGATTGTTTACAAATTAAAAAAAAAATAATTTAGATATCAATATTCAACGTAAAGAAAACATTTTTAGCATGATCAGAACCCAAATATATCATTTTTTAAATGGAAAATAACGATCAAGAACAGTGGATTTCCAAATGCGACACGTAAATTCGGCCATCCGTTACCATCCCTGCGGCATCGCTGAGGAAAAATTTTTTTGCCGACGCAAAAAGAAGAGTTGAAATGTCGGTTGAAAAAACAGAAATGTCAAAATTACCGTCAATTTTTACACATTTTCTTTGCTGACATTACTTTTCCGAAAATTTGCTGTCATGCATCCGAAACTTGATTCTTCTACGGCTATTGGAAGTTTATCGTACACAGTCGCCATCTTTGGTTAACCAAAATATCCATTTACCCAAATATCCATGTATCCGTTTCCCCACTATGGCAGTGTGGATACGCGGATACTTGGGTAAACGGATATTTGTTACCAAAATGGCCCAGCGCGCTTCGCGCCAAAGGTGGTAGCGATGTTGATGCATGAAAGAATTCTATTTCGACAGCAGAACAAATGTGGGATTCTCTAATGTGCCACGGGGTTAAACAAAACCATCTTCGTTTTGGGGCTGTTATGTTTTTCATTCTCAACTTTTCGTGTGCTAACCTGCTAACAGATAGATTCTAACTGTTAGTCATTTTGTCCTTGGTCCCATGTACTTGTTTTCGGGTATGTTACTTGTTATTTTTTTTTGTATTCTGACTAATCGAATAATTCGATTAATTCGATTACCTTTCCAGTCAACTAATCGATTATCAAAATCAATATTCGACCCAGGCCTAATAATGATATACCAGGGCCCTGTCTCATAAAACTTGCAATCAATTGCAAATCCAAAAATCAATTGTAAGTCTTAAAATACTAGGTTCTGATTGGTTGAAATCAACTTGCGATCGATTTGTTAGAGTTGCAATCAATTGCAAAGTTTTATGAGACAGGGCCCTTATATATCATTGTTATTATTACCATGTTTTGGTTGTAAACACTGTACTGCATCTCTCTTTCTAAATTCCACAGTAGTAGATCCTATAATAAGCTATTAAGGTCACTTTGTCAATTTCATACCCCTTTGTTTTTATCTTGATCAAAATACCTCAGTTGTTTACTTGCAGTATGTTGATATATCATAAAGTTATCATTTATTGTAAGTTTGTAAATTCAACCTTTTTGCAGTTTCTACAGGTCAATTTGTGTGGTTTTTATACCTGATTAAATGAATAAGTTGATAAGTAAGTAAGTAAATAGATAAATAAATAGATAAATAAATAAATAGATAAATAAATAAATATGTGATAAATAGATAAAAAAAAATAATTATGTAAACATATAAGTGAATTATTTAATAAACTAATAATTAAAATTAATATAAATATTTGCTACACTGATCAAACTCTTTCCTTCGTCTTCCACAGATGCGAACGGTTTGGATTCCGGGGAACGATCTCCCCAGGGAGCGGCCGGGATCTGGTCACCAGAGGGCACTGCCTCAAGAATATTTGGTTTCCCTGATGACGAAGAGGGCGGGTCAGGCACCAGTGGTAGTAGTAGTAAGACTCAACCTAACAGGACTGGAGGTAAGGGCGGCAAGGCCGCTCAGGTGAACGCCCGTCAACGAAAAGCCCAACAGAGGCTGGAGAAGAAACAGCGTCAGACGGAAAGACACCGGCAGAGGATACAAGGAGAGAGTTACCATAGCAACACGACGAACAGCAGTGACGAAGAGAACAGCAGCATTATACTCGTTGGAGAAATGGGTGCACTGTCGATATGAAGACATCTTTTATAGTCTTCATATGTTTTATGTATCAGGAAATATTTAACTAGTTTTCTAATTCCCCTGATATGAAGGCTTGGGTCAAAGCTGGGTCTGAGCGATTCAAGCTCGTGTTTGGCAGTTGAGGGGGGTCATTGGAACTAATTTCAATGCTTGACCACAGTAAACTATACTGTTCCGTGTCTCACTGTGTTATGAATGCTTGTGCGGTGTTTGTCATGGTGGTTTTATCTGCTCAGGAAGTAAATGATTTATAAATCTGCTGTGCGGTGAAAAAGACATGGGGTACAGAGGTTTAAGTTTGTGTTTTGATGGAGCGGTCTGGTGGGATGATGGATGTTCGATAGCACAAACCACATAGATTTTAATGACCCATTCTCGCGTGCTAACTTATTAAAGACATCTTGATGTATATAGTTCTTCACTGCATTTTATTCTATCACCGGACCCACATTAAAATAGGCGTTAATAATTTCCTGCTTCTGCAAGCCACCTTTGAGCTATGTTGACAGAGGTCAGCTGGAATATATTCAATGTCACCACCTTCCTCCCCCATATTGCTCCCAATCGATACCTGGCCCCCCGGGGACCAGGCGCAGGGCCTTTAAGGCCAAATTTGGAACTTTTCAAACTTCTATCCAGCACATGCGTTAAACCAAGTCATTTTTGTGTAGATCACCTCTAATACACAACAATAATCCACCTTTGTTTTCTCATGACAATGCCTCGCGGTGGCCCGTTTTGCCCCTGAGGTGGTGATAGGCTTGGGGAGGGCCCTTATGGGTTTCCACATTTTCACGGTATCCTTAAAATGCCGCTGATTTAGATTTAGCCAAACTCGCGGGGGGGGCGGGGGGCAGATTGACGCGGTTAGGAGGGGTAGGGGTGTGACGTGGGGTGTGAGGGCGCGGTGGTGGGTACATTCACAAAAAGTGTGCATTATGATTTGCTCGCCAAGTGGTGGTGCATCATGAACTGCCATTTCACCAGTTAAGTATGAGAATTTGAGTAGAGGTGAATGAGATGCCTGCTGTGACTGTGTCTGTACAGCTGTTTCAGGTCTCATTACAGTTCTGATCTTTAGCGGTCTCGGTCTTCGCATCACAGTGTAAGAGTTGAAGTCTTTGGTCTCAGAACTGAGGTCTTATCGTACAACACTTGGTCTGCTTAAGTACTCCGCTCCAGGACTGCCTCATGAAATGTCTGCGGTTATCTTCAACACGATGGACCAAAATATTCTAGTCTTTTTTGAAACATTTAGAAATCCACATAGTCAGCGCAATTTTCCAGCGTCGAACAACGGTCCCAAAAATTGCGCTGGAATGTATGATGACATAACTGTTGGTGATATTCTACATGAGCTACTGAAATGACACGTATCAAATTCGACACTGCTATAGCGTCTTACAGACATCTTTGTCCGATATGTACATTCAGCAGGAATATGCCCAGTATGCAAGCTGGGCATGTGGTAAGAAGTTATTGTTTTTATGTTTTGTGTAATGAACTGCCATTCTTTCTGTATGACTAGATATTTTGATTACTGTCTTCACATTGCATAGCGTCACAGATATTTTTTACAAGAATATTTGTGTTATTGCTTGGGGTGTTCAGCAAGGAATTAGCTGTATGCAAGGCAGTTGTGTGAGAAAAAAATGCTCTTTGTAGTGTATTAGATGCAATCAAATTCATATCTTTGGTGGGTAGGAAGAAATGTATAAGGCACAGTCAAAGCTATTTATTATAGTTTGTTTTGAATGCCAAAATTAAATCGGTCCAAAATGGGTGAAAAGATGATTTAGGCAGTACCCTTTTAATGCGTAGTTGCATGTTTGTCAAGTTTATCTTGAGAGAGTCACATTCTACAACCTTGTCTTACAAAGTAAGAGGTAATTGGAATTTTTGTACTGGAAGAATAGGAAATTGGTAATAGTAACAATACACATAGTAAAGACTTTATATCGGTTATCCACTCGTCTTTCTCTGGTCCACCGATTTTGATTGTCTGTGCGTATGTTCGGTTGTCTGTGAGTCTGTATGTGTCCGTTAAGGTCATAGCACCATCTTGCCAAAGTGGGAGGAAGTGGAAAGCAAAGTAATTGTGTCTCTGATTATTATCCCCTCGCGGATGAAGTCGGAGGGTGATATAGTAATGCTGTCATCCGTCCATACTTTTTCATCGATCTGCACTAAATACTGCTCTACTGTGGCAAAAAGGAAGCAAATGATAAATGTGTCATTTCTGATAACATGATTTGTGTCTGTCATTTACATTGACATCAGTGCAATTTCATGGCATTTTCAATTAAACATCTTTCAACAGAATGATTATTTCTTCCTCAAATTTTTGCCTGAAGGCACAGCATGCTGAGGATGTTTCAAACACACCAATACCTCAAATTTGAGTGATTGTCACTTGCTTCAGTTTGCCAAAGTAGGACAGAATAGTAGGCAGAGGCATACCCATCAAGTGCTTGCGGAGAAATCGTGGGAATTGCTCTATTTTTCATTTAAAGGACATGATAAGTGAGAGACAGGTTATATGAAATTTAAAAAATAGATGGTAATATTTACAATTTTTTCTTAATATGTGTATTTGAATAGGTGGAGAATTGTGTAAATTTGTTGTTAGTTTCGTTATATTGGCTGCCTGTAGGTTGCCTTTGCACATTACATTAAGTTATTGCTGAGCTAGGATATAAGGACGAAGATTCTTTCAAATCTTGCTGTGATGCTTAACAAATCTGGAAAAACTATGACTAAGCGTTCATATTTTATTCATTATTCAAGATCATTTTTTTTGGACAATAAAAAAATTACTAATCGTTTTGCAGGGTAAAATGTATTTCACTATTAATGAAATAAAACTTTATAGCAGGTGTATTTTAATTACAATTAGAGACTAAAATAAAAAAAATTACAGGCTTTTGTAAGCTAAGGCTAATCGACCACTTTTTCTCTTCTCTGTGTTTTCTATTCATGTTGGATATTTTCAAAAATACAGGCCTGTTGCTGGGAACTTTATGATTGAACACAACCTCAAAAAATCAAATACAAGTATTAAATTGCTCTGGAAGTACTCTCCGGGGACATCTCCCCAAATTAATAGCTCCCCTGAAGGACAGCTCCCCCGGAGGACGGCTCCCACGCACATCTCCCCCAGAGGACAACTCCCACAGAAGACCACTCCCCCAAGGACCACTCCCTGAGAACAACTCCCATGGTGGACAACACCCCCCAAAGAAGTTTAACAGTGTTTCCAGTTTTAAAACCCGAGTTGTCCTTGGGGGAGTAGTCCTCTGGGGGATGGTTCTTGGGGGAGTCATCCTCCAGGGGAGTTGTCAGGTGGGAGTCGTCCTCCGGGGGAGTTGTCAAGTGGATGTTGTTCTTTGGGAAGTTGTCCTGCTATGGTCCTTATTGCTTCATCCTGACTGGTTAAAAATCGAGTTGTGTTTGATTTCTCGAGTTGCTTTACAATGCAACTCATTGGGTCCTTGACACATAGCCAAGTTACCATTTTGAGATGTCCTCATACTTATGACTGCAACAAAAAGGAAATACAAATCATAACTTTTTTATTTGCAAGACTTTCTTCAAACTTTCCATGCATACAAAGTTCATCATTTGGATCTGTTTGCATACGCTAACTTGCTTTTAACCCGCATTGAAACCGGTATCGATATTGCTTTAACAGCCAGTTTAGTTCTCGGGGACTTTGTTGTTATTGAAGCTTTATGCCCCAATGCTCATACCCTGCAATTAATAGAATTCTGAATGCTTATAGTTTTTTTTTTTTATTAATTAAGTTGACCAAAATCTCGTGGGAACACCCCAAATTTTACATTACAGCATCAAAGGGCTGAAAGGCATTAACAGTTACATGTGTTATAGCTCATCTGAAAAGAGCCCAGACACAGCTTTAGCATGAGATGATTACTCATATACACATTTTAACCCTTTGATGCTGTAATGTTGAAATATTGTTCAAAAAATGTCGGGGGGTCCCCCCCCCCCCCCCGACATATTTCAATTAATTAATTTAAAAAAAAAAATCAAAGACACAAAAAAAGCTTATTCATGAGTTATAACCTCATCTGAAAACCGAGTCTGCTCTTTCCAGATGAGGCATATAACAATGTCAACCTTAAACTCCTTCTTTTAACCCTTAAGATGCCTATAATTGGTAACCAATTTTGGGTGTTCACACCGAGATTTTATCACCCATTAAATAAGTAAACAAAAAACTACAGACGTTCAGAAATCTTTATTGCAGGGTTTATGACTTTGGGCATAAAGCTGCTTCAAACTAACAAAAACATCCGCAATTTCATACCCCAAATAATTGGGCCTTAACGTGCTGTTCTGTATGTGAGGTGCAGGAGACGTGAGGGGGGATATCCTGCGTTGTCTAGTCTTCAACGGGTTAAAGGGCAATATGAAATGCACACATCCATCTGCGATAGGTAAATACGAAACTATGAAAGAAATGGTTAGTTTGAACAAATGTGGTTTTACCATTCAAGGTGTGTCAATTTGAATCGTGAATTTGTTGATTCAAATCCAATCCAAATATATATGAGATAAAATGATCGTGCAAGAATTAAGGACTTCCAAGTTTCTGAAAATTTAGTGACAAAAATGTGTATAAATATAATAGGTAGTTGAACATTATGTTTACATCTTGGGGAACTGATTGCAAACTTAATCATCCCTTGTAACAGGATAAAATTATATTTAAATATTTGTAACTGTAATTTCTTTTTTCTTTCTTTCAGTCAAGGCAACTATGTGTCTGCATTTCATGTCTATTTTGTGTAGATTTCCAATTTAATTGAATTAACTTAAGTGGAAAAAAATATTTTAAGAAAGGTCTTCCATATGAGAACACATCAATATATTTATGTGGTATGGGATCTTGAAAACTACTTGTGCTGTTCCTTCAAAACTATTAACCCTGATGTCACTTGGCTTATAAGGCCTGATGTACTTAGTTTCAAAGGAAAATAAAATAGTTGTCCAATGTGAGACATTATTAGTTACTTAAATATTTAGGTATAAGTGAAGCATATGTGCATGTTAACCATCCTAATATATAAAAGAGAACACAATCAGCAAGGTATATGTCATACTTTGAATTTATATTGTATAGTAGTTTGTAAATAGATGTATTGTATATGTATGAATATAAATACAAATAAAGACAAAAATACCTGAATATGTTTTCTTTGAATGTTCATCATTTATTATGTTTCATCATTTATTATGTTTCATAAATGTACATCATCAGTGATCACACATTAATAATGGATAGGCCATGGTATCCACCACAGTGATGACCTCATCAATGATAACACTGGACAAAGCATCGATGCAGGGGCATCACTATGTATCGTGTTCTCCAATGAAGGGGTGGGGTATCCCAGGGGTTGTACGACGCTCAGTCACCCAACACGTAACATAGTAAAACAAACATTTATGCTGACCCGGACAAGTGGCAAGTCAACAAGCCCCGCCCCCCCCCCCCCCCCCCCCCCCCAACAAAAAAATAACTTTCTTCATTTTACCCAACTTCTCGTGCGCGTGAAAATGTCTTCATGTACCCAAAAGTCCTCCATGTTTCATTTACTCTCTACAGAATCGTTTGTTTTGACTTTCGCCCAGTACCTGACACGTGCACAAGCTCAACAGAATTTGCAAATATCCCAATAATTCCAACCAATGGAGAGTCTATTACCATCACCCCCCGCCCCCCAAATCAACACACAGCACCAGCAATGCCCCATGTATGCATTTCGGAAACAATCTGTAACGCCTACCGACAAATCAACGCTTTGCCCAGAGCCCGGTGTCTTGCCTAGCCCAATCTTCGCCCCGATCCCTTATCTCGGCAATCCTTGCGGCACTCCGTCAAGATATAACAAACAAAAATGAATAAAACTTCACACATAATGATTTTTCTTTGTGTGTCGTATTCCATTGACAAATGCGCTTACTGCTATCTGCTCATTATGTGATCTTGCTTGTTCTGTATTATTGTATTATTTTTCTTCTGATTTTAGCTCCTATAGTATCGTGTGAAGTTCCTTCGCTCGTAGTATGGTATTATGTTCGCCCCGTGCACTTTTCTGTTTTCATAGGCTCTATTTGCTATTCACTTTGTACTAGTTATTATATGTCCCTTAGTGAATGGTGAAAATTTTCCGCCGGCTTTCAGTAAGTCTCGGACAATCTCTGCCGATAAATCAAACCACCGCGAAATATCTCAGCGATATACAGTTATTCGCAGCGATCACTCGCTGCCCCCTCACAGATTTCCTATGCCGACTAAATCATCACTATTCAGTGGAAGATTTCTGTAGCTTACAAAAAGAATTTTACACACTTTGACATGCATTACTGCTGCAAGCCACAAAGGACAGTGTCAAAATTGTCTAACATGCACATGTGCAATTGGTGAGGAAAAAGTGCCATCTACAATGAGGCATTGTATTTGCAGCAGATAAATACCTTGGTTTGTTCATGTACACATTCCCTGATACATGTTTTAAAGGCAATCATGCAACCATTCAAGAGTCGTGTGTGAACTTTCAAAATGAACCCTAAACAAAAGTGGTCTGTTGATACTCTAACCTAGTATCTAAGTATTCAAGTCTGAAATGATACCCTTTTAAAATCAACCTTCTGTAAAGTATACCCTTTTTTCCTGATATTGGCGATTCTGATACCCTTTTCACTATACGCACGTATATTGCCCGACTGTGAAAAACAACCCTTTTTATAAGTTTTTTCACAAGCGCATGGTGTACACGTAATGACAGTAACCCCCCGGGGTATTAAGGAGGATTCTTTAATTGGCATTTAAGTATGCAGAATTCCCCATTGACTTTTTCCAATTTTCACTTTCATAATTTTTCATCACATATCCAATTTCCTTTTGCTTGGTGTTTAAATATGTTACAGCAAAAATCTCTGCATCCTTTTCCCAAACGATTGGCTCATTAATCTTCTCAACTGACATCTGAGAAATATGAAAATTTGTGAAAATGTGTGTGCAACCCCAATGGGAAGTTCTCAAAACTCTAATCACCTACAGTGGCAGAGTTGCAAATTGAAGAGCCCTCCATAATAAAGATTAAAATAAACTTTGAACATTCATGACTCTTGAATGGTTCAGCTAAATTTGCTCAAATTTCCACTATTTTCTTTTCTTTTCGTTTTTGTATTTTCCTAATGCAGATAAATGTCTCGGGTTTTAGCAATATTTTAACCCATTGCCTCAAAGGTTGTGTGATTCCCATAAAGTCAACGCATGGCACATTTAGTTTCTGTAGGAGATGGGTTAACATCGTCTTGTACCTATGCAAAGGCCGTTAACTGTATCCTGTAGACATATGCAAAGGCTGTTAACTGTATTCATTATGTATTATATTAGCGGCCTTTGCATAGGCACATGACATAAGTTAACGGTGTTTGCATAGGTACACAACGACATGATCTTTCTCAGGATGTTTTATTCCCAGTTGCAAGTTCATGTACTTTTCTTTTAACCCTTTACTGTCTATCTGATGAGTGTCCAGTATGTCGACCATTGCAGAGAAAAACTGTTAACAGGTAAATGACATGATTGGGGGTACTCCTTAACATAGGTTGAAACTATTCTAGAATCAAGTAAACTATGCAAGGATTCCACTGTGAAAATTTGGTAGTCATAAGTTGACTCATTCTAAAACAATTTCCATCAGTATGCCATGTGATAGACAAATCTGTCGAGTAGCAGTCTGTGGGTTTTAATTCTCTCGAGCCTTGAGAGAAACAAATGCTAGTATGTTCACTTGATTCGGCTGAAGTAACAAGATAAATCCTTCTCGCCAGGAGATAAACTCCAGCTGGTGTATCCATTGATATATCTTTCAACCAATTTGGTTCGAGAGGCATTTTTTATTTCTCCCAATCATGTCACTGCCCTTTAATATTCTGTGACAGTCAAAACATATCCCTGGGATAAATAATAAATGCGTAGGTGTGATGATAGGAGAATCATACGACAGTTATCTGGATAAAACAATTATGAATTTTCTTATTTTTAAATCACAAAAGAAACAAATGAAACATACGTAACAATCCATATTTCATTCAGCTTGCCTCACAGAGGTTGTACACTATAATTTAGTTAACTACAAAATTGTAATTCTCTCCCAATATTTACATTAACACACACTTAAAACATCAACATGTTTGATGTAAATTGACCGAATGTCCAACATTTGCTCCAGCTACAATTTTTTTAGGCACTAACCCTGACCTCAACCCTAACCCTATTCTAAACTGGAAAGCCAATCACAACCCTAATTCGAACTCTTTGTCGTCTGAGATATTGTCACCAGAGCAACTGCTGCAGGAGCAAATGTCGGATTACCAAATTGACCACATTGACTTTTAAGTTTTACACCTTTACACTAGGATCAGTTAATATCTATGAGTCATCTTAATTGCACAATGACTGACTCACTACAGAATACTTAGAAATAAATTTAATGCAAGTGCTTCTGATTTAAAGCCCAATTATAGTTTGGGTAAATGGTGAAGAATGAAGTGTTTGGCTGTGTTTTTTAGATAGACCTATATCATCTACTAATGCCCTGAAAATCACATGCTTTAAAATTCTTCCCTTTTTGAGAAATTGAAAAACAAGGTGGTTCGTGAACCACGAGTCTCGCCTGATTTCGCGATCAATAAAACATGCAATATGACCTTTTGACCCCTAGATGATCTTTGATGTGACCTTTGTAGGTGTCATATATGTGACAATACCCAATGATCATATGTTCCAAGTTTGAACAAAATTGATGCCAAAAAAAAAAAGAAAGAGCAAAAGTTAAACAAAGAATTTAACATTTTCGTAACTTGTATCATTTGACCTTTTGACCCCTAGATGACCTTTGACCTCATCATCCTCATAAACACACCTGTGGTATTCCCCAAGGATCATTTTGTACCAAGTGTGAACACAATTGATGCAGAAATAAAGAAATGAGAGCAAGTTAAACAAAACCTTTAACATTTTCGTAAGGAAAATGACGAACATGGCCTCATATCATTTGACATTTTGACCCCTAGATGACCTTTGACCTCACTATCCTCAGCAATACACATGTGGTATTACCCAAGGATCATTTGTACCAAGTATGAACACAATTATTGATGCAGAAATAAAGAAATGAGAGCAAGTTAAACAAAAACTTTAACATTTTCGTAACAGACCAACAGACCAACAGGAAAAGTGATTACTGTACTAGGTCTCTGCCGAACTTCGTTCAGGCGAGACAATAAAACGATCCCCCACCATTTTGCCATATGAAATGTACATAATGTACTGCCACCTGCTCTCCAATAATTAAAAAATCCCAATTTGTCAATATAAATAATTTTCAGTAGGTTTGGTTTGGTTTTCTGATGTCTGGGGTGACAATAGAATACTTTGTGAAAGATTGATGAAAAAGTTGTATTTTCGATCAAAACTATTCTTGGGTTTTAACCCTCTCAGTAATTACAATAAAACTTAGTAGACTTGGAATATGATATTCTAAGCATGGTATTCAGGGTTAATGAAGGATTAATGCAGTATGGTTTCAACTGAAGATACAAAAACTTGATTAACATTTTCAATTCATTCTATATAGTAACTAATTACGCTCAACTTTTCCCATATTTGTGCTGGGTTTTGTTAACACAACTTGATCAATGAAACACAAATTATCTAATTTACATTTTCCATGGTTGAGTCCATCATTCCAAGACTTAATGGATGACATATTCAAGCACATTCACAGTCCAATTATATCTATGGTGCACAAAATGAATGAATATTGTGAAATTCTTCACTCTATCTAGCTGGTTTCTTCCACTTCTCTGTCAGTACTGGCTTGAGGCTCATCGGTGCTGCTTGTACTTGAGACTCCCTCCATCTTCTTCAGTTTCTTGGCACGGATCGCGTTCATTGTTTCCTCTACCGACCGCTTGTCACGCTTGTTTTCACTCGGCACTGGACGAAAGAAACACAAAAAGGAATGTGTGGTGACAACGTTAGCCTTTCACTTTAATACCTTGCAGACCGATGCTGCAGAAGATTTCAATCGATGTGCACAACTATTGAATTCTCAGCATGCTCAGAGAAGAGCTAATATACATTCTGTGACAAGAAAGACACAAATGAAGCAATGATTGAGATAAACCCCACTAAAAAAGAAGAAAATGTCATGTTTGCAAGATGAACCGTGAATTGACCAAAAAAAAAAATGACATTTTCTTCATTTTAGGAGGGTGTATCTGAATCATTGCTTCATTTTTGTCTTTCTTGTCACAGAATTGATATTAGCTCTTCTCTGATCATGCTGAGAATTCAATACTTGTCCACACCAGTTGACAGCTTCTGAAGCACCGGTCTGTGAGGCATTAAACATTGACTATAAGAACACAATTCTGTACGCAAATGCATTTTGGCCGATTGGACAAGAGTGGGTTGTGCTCACTCATGCGTGAAATACTTTCAATACCAACAGTGTCATCAAATAGCTTAGATCCAACGTAAAATATTTATATAAGAAAATAATCTCATCATGAAATTTTTGTGTAATCATTTTTTTTTCTAAGTGTCTACTTTGTTTGATACACACTGTATAGTGTCTTTAAGCAGAATTACCATTTGCAGAGGACGACTTACAGACTTTCTTTCTTCAAAAAATCACATCATTTGAACAACAACGCCCTTCTTCTTTTTAATGTCCTGCTCTTACTGGACAAGTACTGCTTCAGGTTTGACAGCCTTCATTCAACCTTCTCTATTCTCTGTCATCCTTTTCAATGATAAATACAGGGAAACCCCGTTATAACGAGCTCGGATATAGCGAGGTACCGCTTTTAACGAGGTGATTGTCTCGGTCCCGTTTTCATTTACGTGCTGTTCAATGGAAAGAAGCACCATTTATAATGAGCTCGGTTATTGCGAGATTTCGCTTATAACAAGGTATTTTTCTCAACCCATTAACAAAGAAAAACATAAGAAATTCACCCTTTTAAAACGAGGAAACGAAAGTCGCATCGTGCACTGACCAAATTCTAAATTTTGGCGACGCAAAAATTGCTTAATCATATCTGAATTCTGAGCGCATCGCACTTCAGCCTGCCACGCAGCCATGCACAAATCAACAAGTGTGTGTGTGTGTAATACACACAACTGCACAGTACATGTACATTCATCTGTCACACACACAAAGCCTGCCTCCTGTACACAGTACTCTACGCAAGTTACGAGTGTGGAGGTTGCTGCTTTATTTCAAGATCTAGTTTTCTTTATTACTTTGGATGAGTATATAAATGGAAAATAATTAGTTTTCTGTTCATAGTTTTGGTGCAGAACAAGTAGGAAAAGCAGTAAACAGATGGGTTTAATGCCTAGTCCCATACATGTTATATTTTGTGTGATACATTATGTGAACGTTTACAACGAGGTACCGGTTATAACGAGGTAAAATCGGCGGTCCCGACAACCTCGTTATAACAGGGTTTCCCTGTATTAACTTACCGAAACCAAATTGTTTGTTTGGTGTCAGGTGTTGTGCTGCCTCCTTTGCACTCTCTTCTCCAATCAGATCCTTGTACTTGTCTTTGTAGTTGGATGACGGGGTGAACTTTTCTGGTACGCGAGCCTCCTCCAGCTTTCGAGCTTCTTCCGCTTCTTGAGCCTGTGGAGAAAATAATTAAAGATTACCATAAACAACAATTTTCCTTTGAAATTTTGTTTGTGTGTGTGAGATAAACATATTAGAATTTTAGAATCCAAGAGATAGTTTCATCTTAGAGATGAAAGGCTTTTCACAATGTTTCCAGTTTTAAAAATGTTGAGCTATATGATTCCACATTCTACCAGCGTTTCTGATAAGGTCTCTTATGAGAAAAAAAAATGCCCTTGTCAAAAATTGCTTTGTTGTGATACGTGTGTGCAAAATTAATCACATACATTGTGATGCAATTCAGTTAAAATTGCACATTATGTGCGATTTTTTATTGAAATAGATTTGTGACACCAGATTGTATTAAGATATCAAAACACTCTGGCTACCAGGGATCCTTTAGAACTATTCACCTGAATCAGATACATTCCTCATATGAACTGAAATGTTTGCACAATATATGACTTGATGAATTGACATAAATGGCAATTTCTAATAGGAATGTTCTACCATTAACCCATTGTACACTAACAGCGTGTTTCTATTGAGCATATTGTATTTATCTGGTTAAAATTTAACTGGCTAATAGCGGTGCGGTTCTATTGGATTGCATTTTCCGCAAAGTTTGATCGATCATACCGGGATCGTACTATTACCGGCTAAGAATCCGTTGACCAAGGTATTGTGGGAGTGTGGACGACCGAGGTCAAATTTATGCTCAATCAAACACACGCGCGCTGCAGCCAGGGGTCACTTATTCCGATCACGTGGTTTTGTTGATTTCCGGTTTCTAACCAGCTAATACCGCAACAGGCTGTTTCTATTGACGTCTTACAGTATCTACGGTATAGTTCTCTGCTATTATCCTACAAAAAGAAGGATGGATAAACTTTCTCTGCTAAAAAGACGGTTAATGGCGGAGAACGTCTGTTTCTATTGGGCTCTTCTACTCCATTAGCGGGTTCTTTCCGGAAAACAAGCTTCAACAGAAACACGCTGTAAGAACAAGATATCTCAGGCTGGGCTCTATGGAAAGTATGTGTTGTATCAAAATCAAACCGTCTCCAGCAGGTTAACATGAGTATTCTATGGGCAATTCCACGATTACTCACATTACATTTGAAGGTATTTTGATTCACTTGTTGATCTCTTGCAGTATTATTAATGGTAGAGAGCTTAAAGTCTTTATGCCATCACAAAGCATACATGTTGTTTCTGATTTGTACAAAATAAAAATTTGAGAAATTAAATTGAACTGTACGAAAATCATTGAAATGTCACGGTTACTCATGTTACAGAATTTGGACATGCATAAAATGTAAAGAGGACTTAATTGAAAAATTTCCTCATGTGGTGCTCTCATTCAAAAAAGTTGTACCCTTATCAAAGCACTCTGATAGAGAGTCACAAACTGACTATATGCAAAATGTAGTAGGTTACCCTATTTTTGTATAAATTACAAGAACATCGGTTACTCACGTTACTGTTACTCACGTTACATTTTGTCCGAAGACATAATTTCTGGGTTATCTTCACGTACATAGATTTTTATTGGAAAAGCAATACATTTATCATTGCAGTATTATATGCTCAACACTATTTCATGGAAAAAAATGGAGAAAAAATTATAATTTTTCATAAAACTTAGATTTATTCACAGTAGGTGGAGCCTTGTCCCACATGTGGCATATTGTGTATGGTTGCCGATTCTCATAGAAGGCAGCGTCAGAGAAGCAGAATTTGGGGTAGAAATGATGACCCCCATTGTTTCTTCATAAATAGCCAATCAAAAACCAATAAAATGTAAACCATGAGTTGAGATAAAGCAATTTATGTATGTGCTTTCGGTTGTCCACAACCTGTGGAATTGCCCCTATAACCAACTACGAGTTTTATCCTCATTAAGCACTTTGGGAGGGCCTGCAGTCCTGCAAAGCACTATAGAAGAAGGATTATTAGTATTATTTGAATTCCCAAGTAAACATGATCTACTTCAAGTTGATAACAACTGACTGACTACTCACAACTTTCTTGGCCAGAAATCTGGCTTCTTCCGGATCCCATTTCTCCCCACGTCTGTAGGCATCCAACTCCTCATCACATGGTGCAAATTCCTGTCACAAAAGAATATCATTAAAGTTAAATGACATGATTGGAGGTAGTCCTCAACTTGGGGTGAAACTGTTCTAGAATCTAGTAAACTGTGCAAGGATTCTACTGTGAAAATTTTGTAGTCAAAAGTTGACTCACTCTAAAGTATTAACTTCCACCAGTATGCCCAAATTGATTGTGTACTGTAGCTCTCTATGGCAACTAATTCTATCAAGGCCCAAGAGAAAATGCTTGTATGTTCATGCATGATTTGGCTTAAGTAAACAAATTCAACATAAATCCTTCTGGCCAGGAGATACACTCCAGCTGGTGTATCCATTGTATATCTTCAACCAGTTTGGTTTGAGAGGCATTTTTTTATGTCTCCCAATCATGTCACTGCCCTTTAAGGCAGTATTGATAAACACACTAATAATTATGTCAAAGGGCTTTCCCCT
>JZLH01S0267270.1:4503-16768 GCA_001188425.1 Eucidaris tribuloides
GTCGATATTGCGGGCAGGACTTGTGGAATAAATGGAGCTGACTGGAGCTTGGTTTCAATTCGCCAACGGGTCTGAAAACATTTTTGAAGTGGAGGTGTGCCCATTTGGCTCGGTATTTTTTGTACTGTTATGGGGGATGGGGGGGGGGGGGAAGGGATCATATCTGAGGAGATTTTCTCTTTTAGGGAGTGGAAGGGTGATCTTTATTATTTTTCCATTAAATGCATTAACATGCACAGGTATTTCGTGTTATTGAAATACTAGACAGGGATAAACAAAGAACAAAACATTTTTATATCATTATTACAGATATAATAAAATACATAAAATTGTTCCATCAAAACACATTCCATTTAAACCAGCAAATATATCAGCAAGTGTATAATAACATATTCTGAAATGAATGTACCAGTTCGGAGAAGGAAATTGGAGGACAGAATTTTAAATTAGACATACAAAATCGTGTTTCAATGCATTCCAGAATTCTAGATTTTCTCTACACTTATTTTTAAATTCATGGGTTTTTTTTACACCATATTTTAGTTAACTGGATTAAATCATATGAAGCCTATTTGCCGATTTTTGAGAACCAGGAGGATAGAAAGTACACGTAATTTGTCGTAAATACCTGAAGAAATGTAGAACTATGTATCCTCAAACATCTTTTGCCGATGATCTACAAATTTATTTATAGCTTACATAATTTGAGCTTACATAATTATTCATATATAAGTTAGCACAGTGATAGTTTTGGTGAATGGTAAACAATTTAATTCTTTGCTATTTTATTTTCAAATAGACCTTCATGTATGCCCTGAAAAAAATGCTCGCTCTGAACTCTTCCATTTTTTTTGGGGGGGGGAACTACTCAAAATGCAAAATGTATGGGGAATCCCCGCCATTTCCCATTAAACCACTACTTGCTCTCTGATAATTTCAACATCATAATTTTCAGTATAAATCACAATTTTTCAGAAGATCGGATGTTCTTTTCTGAGGTTTAAGGTGATAATACAAGACTTTGTAAAAGATTGACGAAAAAATTTTCTGGTCGACCAAAACTATACTGCACTGGATTGAACAGTTGTGTGATTTCGCGCTGTCTAGACTATGCGATTGAACTAACATATTGTTTGCGAATTGTCGTGAATCGTGATGGTTGGCTAACAAAAGAGATAGTTTATGATCCAATGAAAGTCACAGCTACATATTGTCTGTATATCAATTTCCCCAGTATGCATATGCACCAAATCGCAGCCTTCTCCAAGGGCGTAGGCTGGGGGGTGCACTGGGTGCACGTGCACCCCCCCCCCTCCCCGCAGAGCCATAGGAGTTCCACCCGGGGCAAGCAAAAAGAAATTTGCACCACCCTTTTCTGCTTTTAACACCTTATTTTCTGAACTTTAGTTCCACTTCCCTAAGATGTGCACCTCCCAGTTCCAGCTTCCCAAGATGTGCACCTCCCCATGCCCACACCAGCCTACGCCCTTGTTCTCGTTATGGAACGTTTATTTTGTAATTTAAGAATGATTTGTGTTGCGACTTCATCCCGAGTCTCTTCCGGTGCGACCCTCATTCTGTTACACGATCTAAATTTATATCTCGTTATATCCGACATATCCTTTTTATATTTGTTGTACGGGAAAATAATGTGCATACTAAAAAAAAATAAAGATGAGTACAAGGTGCAACTTTGCGGAAACAGATACTGGTGAAATAACATTAGGAATGTTCTTGAATTTTGCCCAGGCTTTTGATACAATAAATCACTACATTTTGAAGCAGAAGTTAGAACATTACGGAATTCGAGGTTTACCCTTAGACTGGATGTGTAGCTATCTATCGAACAGATTTCAGTTTGTGTCTAATGGAAATAATGCATCTACTCTTCTGCCTATCACTTGCGGAGTGCTTTATATTAATATTGCTTTATATTAATGGCCTACCGATTCGACGGATTTTTTTTTTTAAATTTCAGGCTATTTGCGGATGATTCTAGCTTATTTCATACCTTTCGACGAAATGTAAGAGATATAGATCTTAATGAGGTACAACAAAAAGTTGACGCTGCCATTAAATGGTGCACTGGAAACAAACTTACAATCAATTGTACAAAAATGTATTATTTAGGAGTAGGCGTCAACATGTGCATAAAGAAGGAGATATTGTTATGAATAGAATTACTAGGCTATAAAAGAAGTAGAGTCGGTGAAATTTATTGGAGTCCAAATAGACAGACATTTGACATGGAAACAATATATTGACTCTGTGTATAAATATCTAAAGATGAAAATTGGTGTGTTATTTAGACTTAGACCTTTGGTACCACGAAAGACTCTCCAAATGATATACCATGCCCTTATTCAACCACATATTACATATGGTTTGGAAGTATGGGGAGGAACTTATGAATCTTATTTAAAACGCATATATCTCCTGCAAAAAAAGGGCAGTAAGAATTATGTCCTTTAAAGGTCCTCAAGAACATAGTAATGCATTATTTTTTGATTTATTAATCCTCGATGTATTCAAATTATACAAATATGTTACATGTACAGTAATGTTTGATTTGTTCAATCAACAACTACCCCACAATGTATCTCTTTACTGTCAAGTTATTGACCATTCTTAAGTCACAAGAAAGAGGGAGAATCATAATTTTAAGATTATAGATGTAAAGATGAATATTGGGAAACAAGCAATTGCCTACATTGGACCTAAATTATGGAACATTGCTCCTATGAATTTAAGAATAAAAATGTCTCGTTACAGATTTAGAAAATTGTTAAAAAGATATTTAATTGAAAATCAAATTTAATAACAAATGTAGCCTACCTGATAAACCAATTTATATTTATAGGTTACTAATACCATGTTATGTTTCATTATGTGACAGAAAGTGTTATAAATGTTCAGAATATATATATAATGTAATTATGTTCATTTATTGATATTGAATATTAATTAACTGTAATATAAACATGTTCACTTCCGTGAAAATCGAATGATTATTACAAAAAAAAAGAAATGCATGTCAGATTAAAATATATAACGTAATCTTATTTGATCTAATGTTATTAAACACGGGGGTTAATCCCGATTTAGTATTATATTGTTACCTCCCTTTACCGTATTTAATTTGTGAAGATTTTATGTTATCTAACATAAATCATAGTTTATAGTTCAATTGTAAATTTATGTTTATGTTTATCTATTGTATATTCCATGTGTTTGATATGATAATAAATTCGATTAATTAATAATTAATTCATTCATTCGAGCAAATTTGCGCCTCTCAAGGCTGTGCGCTCGCCCCACTTTAGATGATGGGTGTGAGCAAGTTCGCACGTTTTAGGTGTACTTTTTGCATCCAATAGACCAGTTTCATAATGTATTCAAATTTATAGATGTTTTCTCTTCCGAAGCCTGGTGATGAGCTATTTCTTTCATCTGTTTCTATGAATACAGTTTCAATACTGAAAATGCAGCCTGCATTACATTTTGCTATGTCGGACCTTAGAAGCCTCGTACAAGCATTCAGTTTGTGCAGAACAACCTTTGTTTAAAAGGTACGTATGAAATTTGAATACATCACGAAACTGGCCTATAGGTGCAAGTTTGCACCATAAAGGATGAAAATAATGCACCTTCAACACAATATAGTCAGGTGAAAGTAAATACCTTCACGGACGGCGTGATGGCCAATTGGGTAGAGCCTCTTGACGTCCAGAAGGTCGCAGGTTCGAGCCCTCGACGCGTCATACCAACAACTTTTATTTCTTATGGTGCAATCCTGCACCTTTTAGGTGCAACTCTGCAACTTTCAGAAAGGGGCAACTTTGTACCTTACTGAAAGGTACAAAGTCGCACCTTTAAAGATGCTTTCAGTGTGACATTGGTCTGCACCTTTACAGGTGCAAAGTTGAACCTATTTTTCTTAGTGAGTGTAATACTCTTGGGGAATACGTATCTCTTAGTACCTTCCATAATATCTCCAGTTTCATCATCGTCATCATCATCATCATCCTCTTCTTTTTCTTTTTCTCATTTTTCTTTTTTCTTTTCTACTATCCCCTTGTTATTCTTTCTTATGCTTATCTTTGTTTGTTTCTCGAACTTCTAGTCTACTCCCCTTCTTCCTTCTGTTCTCATTCCATGCTTATTATTTTTTCTTCTTCTTCTTCTTCTTCGTCTTCTTCTTCTTCTTCTTCTTTTCTTCTTCTTCTTCTTCTTCTTTCCTCCTCCTTCTTCGCCTTCTTCTTCTTTTCTTTTTCTTCTTCTTCTTCTTCTTCTTCTTCTTCTTCTTCTTCTTCTTCTTCTTCTTTTCCTCCTCCTCCTCCTTCTTCTTCTTCCCCTTCCTGCTCTTTCCTCCTCCTCATTTAGTCTTCTTTTCTCTTCTTCTTCTTCTCTTCTCTTCTTCTTCTTCTTCTTCTTCTTCTTCTTCTTCTTCTTCTTCTTCTTCTTTCTCCTTTCTCCCCCTCCTTCTCCTTCTTCTTCCTCGTTCTCTTACTTCATCTTCTAGCTACTCTTATTTATAGGCCTATGTCGATCTGTTTCTCCTGTTACCGACCAGAACCTGAGCTCGATACATAACCACCCCTATACTATTTGGTCACTTAGCACACAATCCAAGGCAAAATTCAACGTTACGTGCAGCGACACTGTTATCTGTCTCTCATAATTCAATCATTAACACGTTAATCTCCTTAAAACCAATGATGTATCTAGTGCATTGACCATGACATAATATGTTTCACCTTCCGGTGTACTTTCCCCCTGGCCCCAGGATCTTCCTTGTTAGTCTTGCGTCCAGACCATGCAGCCATTTCCTACTGCCAGAATACTACTACCCTTACTCTCAGAATTTTTCTACTCCAGAGTTACACTCGCTCTGCCCGTTGCCTCTGCCTTAGCTGATCGACCTCATCACACTAGTCTTTGGTTCAAAGCAGTTAATTGATGATAGAATTTTCTAGTTATAAAATAGGTTCTTATGGGCTGGAAGCCAGACTAGTGCCTCGTGTAAACAGAGCGGGAATGTTTTCCCATGGACACTATACTTCCTGCAGCAGACGTTTTACAGGCCGCCTTTAATCCTTTCCACTACAACGCTCTCCAGAATAACACACGCAATTCTATGGGAGCTTCTTGCAGCTAATAGGTTAACCTTACTTATAAACCAGGGGTGGAGGAGACGCCTGTGGTGTTTTGAAGCTACACGAAATATACCCCGAAAGTCGGACGGGGTTGTTTTTGTACTTTTTTAAAAAATGTCGCCTTGCTTCCAGGACGCTTTTAGATGAACCCATCTTATATTGATAAGCGAAACTATCATCTCCAGTATAACATGCTTAACTACGACAAGCTGTCTTGATTTACCTCGACTAGGTAGGTAAAGTAAGGGAACTCTGGAGGTAGAAAGGTCGGGGAGTGAGTGTCTCTGGAAGTAGAAATGTGAAGGTCTGGATCCGAGACTAAGACCTCGCGCCGAATTGAAACAATCGCTGTTCTCCAGGACACCTAATACTGCAATGACATTTAACTCGCCCATAAGCATGTTATCACATCGACCGACCAGTAAACAATAGTCACAGAATGGACACACGACTTTGTACAGGTTACCAAAGGTCATGGGATAACTTTTATAAAACAATGAAAACGTATACGTGTTACATCTTCATCTCGTTGCATGCTGCGTAGTTTTCAGCGACCGCGAACTTTATTTTGGAGCAGGAAAAACATGGATGACCGAGCGGCTCTACCAGTTGACTCCAGAGCTGCAGACGACATCAACGTATCTAGGTGAGTAAGTTAAGATCATAGCTGGGATGAAGAGCAGTTTTACGAGGGAAACAAGTCAGACAACTCAAACAAGTTCAACAAAACACGATATTCTACCAAGGTTAGATCGTAAGATGAGACTTTGAGTGTGTTTTGCGATGGTGTTTCCATGCAGGGAAAATTATGTCGGTGTGGTAGCTCTATTTTCGTTCCTCGGTCTGGGGAACGGATCTGCGCGCCGATTGGTTCCTCCGGAACGAATCTAGGGTTAGGGTTAGAGTGGTTCCGGAATCCGGGGGATCCAATCTTCTGGCCAAATTCCGCCGATTGGTTCCGGGGGATCTAATTTACTGGTCGGATAAGACATTCTGTGGACACCGGCTACATTTCTTGCTTCTCACAGGGGCGTCGATCCGGGGGGGGGGAACTGGGGGATAGTCCCCCCCCATGAAAATATCTCGCAAATTTTAATGTTGGAATTGGCGCCGAAAATTTTGACATTTTCAACACTTTTGTCCCTCCCTCATCCGAAACGTGGGTCGACGCCCCTGCTCGCTGTCTTTATCTGTCTGTATATTAATAAGCGTTTGGTTTTAACGTGTATTTTTGTACACGTGTATAAGTGCAGACAGTCAAATTCTGGCAAATTTTCCATCCATCCATGTGCAATAATGAAATGATCCACGTACACAACCAAGCATTAAATCTCGAAACTAATAGGTTAGATCGTAATCTCGCTCTTGTATTCCTTTCTGTCTTTATCTAGATATCTCTATAAGTGTTTGTATTTGACACGAACCTACTGTATTAACACGTAGGTCCATGGTATTTGACGTGTATACGTGTAGTGGCAGTGGCGTAACCAAGGCGGAGGAGGGGTCAAAAGGGGCCATGCCCCCTGTTGCTTGTATTTGACATGGACCTACTGTACCAACACGTAGGTCCATGGTATTTTACGGTGTATGCCGTGTACGAGGTAGTGGCGTAACCAAGGAGGAGGAGGGGGCAAAGGGGGTCATGCCCCCTGTTGCTTGGCACGCAAAAAAATGTAAAAAAAAAAATATGAAAGGAAAAAGAATGTAGAAATTTGGTCAACTGGTCCACAGGATATAGGACATAAATACTCCTAGCGTTGTTTGGGTACCCTTGGTCGGTACATAAACACAACAAAAAAAGTAACTACCCCCCTTTTCAAATAACCATAACTTTTTTTTTACGAAATGAGTTTTAGGAAAGTAATTTGACAGGGGTATACACTTATTGACTAACATCTGTGTGAAAATGTGAATGATTCCTCAAGCCATGCATGAGTGAGCATGCATTAAATGCAAAACTGTCACTTTTCAAAAGTCACGAGGGTCATTTTGGGAATTTATGATGCAGGATTTTGACAAATTTTGTTTCTGGTGAATGATTAAGCGCTATTTATGTTAATCATCTATCGTTTGACCCCCTTACACCTCCCTTGGCACTTTGGCATATTTTACGCTTCAATAAGCTCAATTTAAAAATTTCCATATTTCTCAATTTGGAAATTGTAAAATCCATGAAGTTTATTGAAAAAAAAATTGAAATCCGGTATTTTTCAGCAAAATGTATCTTAACATGTTGTACGAACATAAGAGGTTGTAACCATGTCATGGTTGAGTGAGCACATTTAATGAACAAAGCAAAAAGTGCCATTATTTACCATTATTTTGGCATAAGAAATTACTCTAATTTTTTTGTTGTGTGTATTAACATTTAAATGACCTGACAAACTTTTATACGCACTTAAAATTCGCAAACAAATTGGAATTAGGACTGAGTTCATATGTCATTCTGTTTTAGATAAGTAGTGACTAGTGATTACGAACCTGCAATGGCCGTTCAAAATGAACAACATTTGGGGACATTTTATGACTTGTTAAGGAAGGCTAATGAAAATTTGTGAAAAATATCTACTTTACTTTTCATTTAGCATACAAAACGAAATAACTCAGATCTCTATCGGGAAAATGAATTTTACCAAATATCGCAGAAGAACAAATCAAAAGTCGTCTGTTTAAATAATTTTATTCATAATTAAACATTTTGCTTTTATTTCAAGGTGCACGGAATGACTAACAATTTTAAAGTTTTCCTGATAGCGGTTTCCCCTTTTCACACTCTCCTCCCTCATAACAAAACCAAACATAGTATTTGTCAGAAAAAATAATAATAATAACAACAATGTTGGTCAATTTTTCTTTACTTTAGATTTTACCGAATGACGCAGAAGAACAAATTTAAAATCCCCTATTATAGCAGAAATATAATCAACAAGCGATTCTTATTTTCTCAAAACTGAGATACACCAAAATGACGGGTTTTAAGCCCTGTAATTTCAAAATTTTCTCGACTGCGGGGTGGACTGGTGGTGGCATCCCTCCCACACCCCAACTCTGATCGTAGTCTAACTACTCTTTAATTTACCCCAATCCCGAGCGTAGCGCAGAAAAACTAGTCTAACTGTCCAGACTCATACCTAGTCTAAGTGTCTATACTGCCTTAGAATTAGAGTGAAAAAAAGAACAGTCTAAAGCTATACTCTCATCGCCGCCCTACTCGCGGGCTTTACTTCTAATTATTATTATTACCATACAGGGGCGGCTCTAGCTTTTTGCTAAGGGGGGAGGGGGTCAACCAGGGACGTCGATCGATTTTTTCGGGATGGGGGGGGGGGGGTCAAAACTGAAAATATGTCAAGAATTTGCGGCGCGCTCTGAGCTCTGCCAAGTTGCAATACAGAATGAAAAATTGAAATTGTTTTTTAATGTTTAATAGTATTCTCATGCTAAGTTTAATGGTTTTGTAGTGCTTTCCAGTGCTTTTTAAACATGATGGCATTTTTCTATGCACTTCACATTTTCACTTGTCAGCCCAAGGGGGGGGGGGTACCCCCTAAACCTCCTAGATCCACCACTTCCGTACATTATCAACTGGATGAGTATTTGTGTGGGAGGGGGAGGGGGTTGTATCCGACAGAATCCTTTGTGTACCAACTGGTGACAAGTCACCAAACCCCTCTCGGTCCGGGGAAGGGGGGGGGGGGGTTCATACCCATGGGCGCTCAGACCCAGCAAGTAAACAAGAAAGCAAAATGCCCTCCGTTACCTTACCCGACAGAATTGCAAATGACCCAATTCCTTCTCTACGATGGGAGGGGATCGGATGGGGACTGGGGTGGGCAGTGGGGTTACACTCCCACTAGCAATGCCCCTGTAGTGCACGTTTTCTCTTTTAGGGATCAAAGATATGGGTTGTATATACAATCAATGCTATCTTTTCAAAGGGTGTATAGTTCGATTAATATATTAGGCTATTTATAATTTAGTGGTTTATTTTCTTTATTCAGTGATCTATTTAGGTACTCTATTTAGTGATTTATTTCTTTGTTTTTATTCAATGGCCAAGGATCGATGCAATTATGGTCAACAACCTAGGCTTTCATCACCAACTCTACCACATTATTTTACCCTCTTTGCGTTATAGTACGTTATTTTTTCCCCTCTGGTTCGCTTCCTTTCTCTCCCTATATTTATGTACAAAGTTGATGCAACGACCAAACCATTACCCCCCCCCACTAACACTCTGCGCAGCAGTTCCGATATTCGCTAAAGCACCGACGGATAAACGAGACTTTCCTAATATTTGCCTACAATGTGATGCAACTGAAAGTTACTCAAGCGACACCGATTCAAGATCGAACTACATGTATGCAGGGAGGTGAGAGAGACCTGATGTATGTTACTTGTTAGTGTGAGTGTAATCGCACACTTGATGGCCTTCACCCAGTCTTCCCACGTTACACTCATTATTTGCATGTGAGCTTCGGACTGAATTTGTTCTGTCAGATTATGATCTTGTGCTGTTATTGTCGCTATTGCTTTCTTACCACCAGGTCCTTACATGCCAGCACGTACCTCCAAAAAGGGAAAACATGGATCAATGTGCCGCTCGACCAGAAAAACGCAGAACGAAAACAGCTGACGCCGAAACGCATGTCCCGTTAAATGCACGGAAGGAGCAGATAAATGACGGGAACATTTCAGAATTACTGTCAACCGATGAGAAAGAAATCACCACCAAGGTAAGAAAAAATTTGGTTTTGTTTGAACTTTGAACATGATATATAGGTCAACGCTTCAATCTACCTTAATGTTTCAAAGTGAGGTCGTTGCTTTAATAGCGCGATAACATCATGCAAGCCATGGTTGGTCGTTCACATTAAACAACAGTGAAGTAGAGGAATCCTATCCTCGCAGGTGATTACAGAGGCATTGCTAGAACCTATCCAAGTGTGTGTGTGTGTGTGTGTGTGTGTGTGTGTGTGTGTGTGTGTGTGTGTGTGTGTGTGTGTGTGTGTGTGTGTGTGTGTGTGTGTGTGTGTGTGTGTGTGTGTGTGTGTGTGTGTGTGTGTGTGTGTGTGGGCGGGGGGGGGGGTGCGTGCACCCGACAAAATCCTTTGTTCCAACCGGACAAGTAAGCTAGCCCCAAAACAAGGTCCTCCGTTATTTGATTGTACCCGACATGAAACTTTTTGCCCCGACAGGCGACATGTCGACAAGCGAAAAAAATATAAATCTAAAATATAATATATAAATAAATAAATAAATGAATAAATAAATAAATAAATAAATAAATGAATAAATAAATAAATAAATAAATAAATAAATAAATAAATAAATAAATAAATAAATAAAACACATTATTATATATAAATCTCTTCTCTCTCTGTATATTAATTATATGAATAAATAAATAAATACAAAATAATTAAAAAGTCCGACGTTTTACCCGATAGACTCGCAGAAGACCCGACAACTTCCAGACAAAATTGGGGTGGAGTGGGGGGTGGGGGTGGGCAGGGGTACCCTTCACTACCAATTGGGTGGGTAATAATGTATAATAATACAAGATATTTGTGTAGCGCTAAAGCCTCTATGCGCTGAAGAAATACTCAAATAGAAATACATGTAAATCTGCAAGACAAATCCAAAGTAACAAGTAACAAGATAACACGAATAACAAACTAGATTTTAATTCGTCACTCAGGACGAATTGATGATTCGCGTAATCGCTGCGATCATTAGATCTAAAGAAAATGTGACAAATAATTGGTATATCAAGTATATAAATTCATCATATTAGACATATGCTTTCATATCGCTTTGTATATACATGGGTTCCAGTAACGTTTGATCGTATGTTCCAATTGAATTATGTTATTCATAAATATCCCATGGGAACTTCAACGCTATACCTTTAGACTTTTCAATATTACCTAATGCATCAACACGAAATAACATTAAATTTGCGTTCAAGCATTCCATGGTAAATAGTTATTCAACGTAGTCATCATGTTCTTTACCCCCCTTTTTTTTTGCTATAACGTATGTTTACGAATATATAATTATTGTGTATTTTGCATATCTATGCATGCAAAAAGGTATTGCCTTCATGCACGATCACACAATTCTAATTCTACTGGTACTGGTATATTCATTATTTGAGACACAGATGAGACTGGTATCTGAACTTTTGCTCACGGGAGACATTCCTCCTCATACATACATGGAGGGTTAGGGTTAGCGTTAGGTCCTTGGGTTAGGGTTTGGGATTAGGGTTTGGGGCTTGGGTCTAGGGTTAGCGTTAGGTCCTAGGGTTAGGGTTTGGGGTTAGGGTTTGGGGCTTGGGTCTAGGGTTAGGGTTAGGGTTAGGGTTGGGGTTGGGGTTAGGGTTAGGACTACGGTACTAGGACTAGGAGGAATATCTCCCATGAGTCCAAACTCGGTATCTGCTGGTAGCCATATTTATTTCCAGAACACAAGGTGGCGCTCTTGCGTTTAACACAACGGTGAGTTTTACATTCGTAACTGGAGTTCACATTGCACTGGGTAATTTCTTCCTTCAACCGTGCTATCTATGTTGTTTAATATGTTGTCATTTCTTTTCAATTATCATATACAGTGTAGTGCTGAAGTGTTCATAGCTTATGTATTAACCTCACAAAAGTGTTCATAACGTCCATATTTGTCAAATGAAACTACAATTATTATTTTTTATTCCAAAGAAAAGAGAAAGAAGAATTGTATAAAAACATGAAAATGACTACTTATTACCTGCTTCTCTCTTGATTTTCGATAACACTTCAGCACCGTACTTTCAAGCCAATCAATAAGTTCAGTAGCTCAAAAACAAACTTAAAGTTGCAGTCTAAGAACCAAAAGCTATAAATCTACTAAATCCTGCTTGAAAATGGTGTTTATGTGAAATGATTACTATTGATGGATTAAGTAATTTTTTTTATTGCATGATAATAAAATAATCAATTAAGTATCATTTCTTGCTTCTTGCATCATATGGTATCAGACTAAGCAATTAAAAGTAGGGATCATCGTTAATTCTAGAGAGAAATGACTGATTTAAGAAATAAAATTTAACGTACGCGTACGCGCCCGTC
>JZLH01S0267300.1:0-16438 GCA_001188425.1 Eucidaris tribuloides
TATTTTATGAAGTTCTGTATCAGTAAGTTCATATCACATCGTCTTGTTATTAAGTTTCTCTGTTGTTGACAAATATTGTAGGACTTTGTATAATTTGTCAAGGCCATGAATATTGTTTTCTCCAACCTATGATTTCCCACCAAATAATCCCACGAGTACCCGACAGTTTTGTAACTCCCCCAACCCAGAGTCCCTCGTCGTATATTCCACTCCCAGAGTACACGGCTTGAACTCCCACTCGGGTACCGCCCGGTAGCAGGACTTCCCTATCCCCGCCTATCCCTTCCACACGTACACGCACACAACACTTCACACTCGCCACGCCACCTGTACACCCGCGCAAATTCCGGGTGTTAACCAAGAAACACATTTTTTACAGTGTTCATCTTCATGTTTTCTAGTGAAATTGCCATGTGAGTATTTAGTAATGGCATAACCCCTCAAGTAGGAATTCCCCCGTTCTCATGCTCCATAAGATCATCCACTGAACCGACATGATAACCGAAAATTGCGTCATAGGCCAGCCGTCGTATTAGAAATAGCGTGATTTGACACAAGTTTCTCAAAACAATATTATCAACTTGCCAGTTCTTTCCCCCTTCAATCATGATTTAAGAAATATTATAGAAAGAGAGTCGGCGGAGGTTTCATGATAATTGCAACTTACAAACAACATAATTGGCGATATTTCTAGACACAGACGAATTTGCGAAAACATACAAATACGCCGTTACACACATTACAAATTTTTGATGTATAATTTATTTTAATATCAGTACGTATGTCAAACTCTTGGCGGCAGCTCATGCATGTGCTTGCATGCAGCGCACATGCTGACCCCGCGTGCCATGTGCCTTTCGGCGCGAGGTGGCGCGATGTCAAATATCAAGTGCGATGTCAGTCTCATGTAGTAAGTCTGGCGCGTATTCCGGCGATTGCGCGCAGCCTGTAACCAAGTGGTGGCAGGGCTCGTATCCACTGTGTTTGTGCCAGGCTAAGACCCTCCCCTTCTATTCGTGACTCCCTGGAAGGGTGTTTTCGCATCTTTCGCGGGTTAGATCTCGTCGGTGAAATCGAAAACTAAACCATATATTTGAAGTTCCAGCACTTTGAATCATGCTTCAACGTGTTGGATCTAGTTATCACTTCGATTGGGTCCGGCGAGTTATGGCGGTTTTAAGGTTTGTTCTCGCGTTTACGCCATGATATGTTTCGAATCTGTGAACTTGATCCTATGATTTGATAAACTGACATTAAATCCCTCTTTCCAAATGATACCAAATTTGTTGTTATTTGACAACGAGATCAACGCAGCGAGCATAGCCTCAAAAATGACATTTGAGTGAAATTGAGGTCCACATTTTGACAACACGCGCGACGCACAGATCTCCCGTTGCAACGCGTTAACAGGCGTGTGAAGGTCGCATATTTTTTGCGGCAACTGCAAGCGTTCAACAGTCTCGTAGGACCCTTTTTCCTGTCAGATTTGATGCATTTTCAATTTGAATGATAAGATGAATATTTCTACTTGGTATAGATTTGGAAAACTGTGAAGCATGCTTTCACAAATTGATAAAATATTGCTGATTTGGGGCTTGTTTACATTCTGATCGGCATATAATTTGCGCACGGGCTGACAAAACGCGACGCGCTGCAGACTCCCTAATAATAATTTTAAAGATTATCAGTAGGGGCGCATGTCCAATATCTGAGATTATTTGCAATGTCTGAGATTATCTCCGATATCGGAGACTATCAAACAGGTCATCGACACTTAGCACAAAGAAAATCTCCAATATTGGAGATTGTTTTTCCAAAACATGATCCCGCAGTGGTGAAAATAATTAGATTTGAATTTGCATAGGGTCTAATAGAAATTTATTAAAGCCCAAGTTTAGTTTTGGGAATTTTGTTTTTATTTGAAAGCTTTATACCCCAAAGACATAACCCTGCAGTAATAGATTCGGAATGCCCTTAGTTTTTTTTAAAATTAATTAATGAAAAATCTCGGGGGGGGGGGACCCCCGAGATTTTTGGCTATATTTTACATTATAGGATCAGAAGGGTTAATAAGGCGTTAAGGTATATGAGTTATACCTCATCTGAAAGAGCAGACTCTGCTCTTTCAAATGAGGTATAACTCGATATTTATAATTTTGTCTCCCGTCCAAAAATAATTGCTAACACCTCATTGATTGGGTTTTAGATTCTACATCTGTCATTGCTGCACTCAAGTTTGCTTCAATTTTTTTTATAAGTTTCTCCTTTGTTTATTGTAATTGACGAGTATAGACTACCACTATAGAATAAGAAGTACATAAAGCACCAGTATAGTTTTGGCGATGTTGTTTTTATTTGAAAGCTTTATGCCCAAAGGTCATATCACACCAATAACAGATTCTGAATATCTTTTGTTTTGTTTTTGTTTTTAATTAGATGTAGTTAATGAAAAATCTGGGGGTAGGGGGGGACCCCAAGATTTTCGACTACATTTTACAGTATAGCATCCAAAGCGTTAATAAGGTGTTAAAGGCATCGTATAACACTGTTTTCAGTTTAAAAAATCTGAGCTGCATGATTCCCCATGCTACCAGTGTCTCTGACATGGTCTAAAAATGAAGCCCTGAAAAAATTGCAGTTTAAAACGATCATTAAGTGCTTTAAAAAAGTAAAAATCATTGAGAGACCATTCCAGCTTTCCCCCATAGACTGCTGCGTTGCAGAATTTCCTATCGCCCGATAGGAAATTAATGTACCAATGTGTATCCGCACATATTGTACTAGTGACAGCATAACTGTCCAAACTTTTGTGTTCTAGGGTGTTTATTTGTCCATTCAAACACTGTCAGATATGTCAGGTAACAAAGTTCAACAATTTTTTAAACGGGTCTTCCACAGTGTTATATAGTGTCTTTAAGGTATTCTGAATTGTACTTTAGCAGAAAGATCAGACTCTGATTGTTTTGAAGTTGTTACATGCCAGAAAATTTTTTGACAACATTTTGGTCAAATTGACCCTTCCCAAGTAGGGGTCAGGGGAGGGGTCAACCGGGGTCAAATTTTTAACTTGGTCTAATTTCTTCAAAATGTATCTCAAATTACTCGACTAGTTACAAGGATTAAGAAAATGTATAATTTATCATGTATTTTGTGCTTTGTTGGTGAGATATGCGGTCACTTCCGGTCAAAGGTCAAATGAGGTCAAATTTAAAACAACATCCAAATTTGACAAATTGCATGTCACATTTTCCGTCTTATGGAGGACATTCCAAAAATACATACAAGTTTTTGACATTTATTTGTTTGAGAAATGCATTTGTTTTCCTGAGACTCTTGTTTTAGAGTCCACAATATTGATTATTGATTATTGGAAATCAACAAGTGTGACAATGTTTGTTTTAGTCCTATATTCATCTTTTATTGTTTCAATTAACTTCTCCAAGTTTGGATGTACAACTCAAACAATTGAGATCTGTAGACAAATTTGAAAACTTTGAGCCTTTGTTTCTCAAAAGTAGTTTTATAATGTGACTTCAGTACTTCTTATTCTATACTCTTTGATTTATCTTCAGTTTCTGAATTGGTTCGTTGCCTTTCGAGACCCTCGTGAGATCTGGGCTAATCATCCTAGCTACCTTATAGCTGAAGTTGTCTACCACATCCTGGCTTTTCTGCTCATCAGAAATGGTAATTCAAATTCAATTCAATTCAATAAAGGTAATCAAACATGGCAGCCAAGAGCTGAATTGTGCATGATTTACAATGCTTGCAAGTAAAAATTAACCAATACATCAAGATTTTTTTCTTTAAAGGCATTCAACTAAGAGAGTTTTGTATTAAATCAAGTGAAATTTAAAAAAATAGTTTAAATTTAAATTTATCAATCATACATTAACAAAATCTAAAGTTAAAATTGAATTTTTATATGAATACTGTTATGGCAAGAGTGACATTTAAATAATTGTGAATAATTTTAAATAATTTCTCTCTGTAAAAAAAGGGATATTTATTCAGAGGTGAAGGGGTGTTGTAGTAATTAACCAGTAAAATAATATAGTATAAAACTGGGAGACATGTAAACAACTCTCACATATTTTAAATGCGCAAACAAGGTAAGAGCAAGCAATGTGAGTTACACAAACAAAACTTAATACCTATACTAAGATTAAACCATCCACCCCCAACACTCACACAGACAAACAACACACTGACAGCCCATACACAGAACACACAACACTCACACAGACAAACAACACACTGACAGCCCATACACAGAACACACAAACACACACACACAGACTCACACACAAACACACACACACACACCAACATAAACACACAATTACACACAAACGCACACAAACAACACACACACAAACATATAAACACAAACATACAGAAACACACACACACACACACAGACATACACGCACAATTACACACAAACCCAAACAAAGTTTCTGAAGTACACATTCGGATCTTTATCAGGAATTATAGTATAGGAAAATGACAATTATCATTATTTATCTCTCACACGTATTTTTTAATGTATTTCTTTATGTGATGAAGAGTTGTCACGTGTGTGACATTTGGATCGTCACGAGTGTGACATGTATACATGTATGTATACATGTACATCATGGTAATTTGGCAACGTGTCTCGTGAAGACCATCCACTAAAACAAGAAGTATCAAATCCACATTTAAAGGTGTTTATGGTTTTAACTGATACTGTGAAAGGGTAAATTTAGCTGTACTTCGTTAAGTGAACACAAAAGAACATGTCTTTATCATTTTAAAATCAATTTTTTTTTTAATATCACATGTTCACGTTGTACACTATCTTGGGTAAATAACACCTAGGCACCAAGATGATGAAATAAATGCACAAACACATTTCTTTGGGGTTAATGTTGTATTTTATTGTACACTACATCACTTGTTTTATGATTATCTTGTAATAAACCTACATCTTATTTAAGACAAGGTTCAAAATCTGACCACCATTTGACTGACAAAAGTGTGAAAAAAAATATTTAAAGGGGAAAATTACCTGTTACAAAATGAATTTAGGTCTTTTCTAGGGTAAAAATAAATGTATTTTCAGTTTTTGAAACCTAGAACCCTGTATCTTTCATACTTTTTGAGGAAAAATTAGATTTATGGCCATTTGTGGCCAAAAAAGGCCATTTTGGGGTGACAAAATTTTTCACTAGCAACTTTGAAATGGTTGTAGTAGCCACAAAATTAGATTAATATTACTCTTTTTTGTTTATTTTAATTTACTACATACTTTACATGTGGTAACTCACAGAAATTACCCTTTGCCGTGACAAATGAAATGATACTACAAAAATGCCCCTTTTCAGAGTGATTTGTCTTTTGAACCACTATAACATCTGATAGGAAGAGGCTAGAAAGCTGAATTTCCCATTGTTTTATGCAGAAGTTAATTAGCTACAAGCTTATTAGGATTTGATTTTACGTATATATTAAAAAACTGAAGAAAAATGCAAAAATGCTACCCCCACCCCAAAGTGTAAAAAAAAAATCAGTGCAACTGTCAAAAAAATTATTCTGGGAAAACCACTCGAGCTACAGGCCTGAAAATTTAATCAATTATGCCCCTTATATTTCCCACAAGTGATTAGATTTCTGATATGGCTGCCTTCATACTTTTTTCAAAATAATTTTTTTGACAATTAAGATTTTACTAATTTTGAACCCAAAGATAAATGCACACCGTGTACAATGTATGTTTTCATAATGTATCGAAATTTATGGATATTTTCTCTTCAAAAACTACCCACCGGTTCATAGAATACATTTTCAATATCAAAAATGCAATATGCATACATTAGTTGTTGCCTTGTTGCTATGTCTGGCAAGCCTCCTGCAAGCTGTCAGGTTGCTAAGAGCAACCTTTGTCAAACAGAATGGTATGCATAAAATTTTGCATTTATTATGAAACTGTTCTAAAGGCTACACATGCCCTAGTCTGGCTTCCAGACATTTACATATTAACCTGTCTTTTTTTATTGATAAGGAAGCTACTGTCTTCAGTCAACTGCTTTGAATGATAAGAGTCTTGATTTAAAGGCGAAGTAATTATCTCTGGAGGTAAAACAGTCAGAGAGTAAGTGTACTATAGAGGTCAAAAAGTTGCATGGTCTAGAACTGAGACTACACATGCCCTATAACTTCACTGCAACATACCCAAACAAAACAATTATGACATTGTCACGTGTGTGACCAATTAATTTGCTCATTATTAATTAAGAATGACAGTTTATGGTACTCATATTTGGTGTAAAGTAAGACACAACCAAACTAACTTTTGACACAAAAAAGAAATATTATCAAGACAGTAGTTTTCTGCTGGGAAAAACTTATCATGTTTTCCTGTCATGTGTGTGGCATTAAAAGTTGATTAATTTGTTGTGTTAATTACTCATTAATGAATGAATAAAAACTATTCTTTTTAGGTGGAATTAGTTTGAATGGGTGTGGACAAACATATGATCACATCAATCTTCAGAAAGAAAGTTATTACACTCACCTTTTCACCAATCTGTTTAAGAGGAACAAAGCTTAATATTTACATTATAACACATAGTTATGTAAATTTAGGCAAATTAGCATGAATATGGACTTTTTTCAAAGAGAAAAATATAATTCAAGTAACTTTGGATTATGCTTTGCATGAGTATGCAACTGAAAATTTCAAAGAACAAACTTTATTTTTTGACAATTTGTTTCACTTTTCAAAGAATGGCCCTTTATGGTATTTTTCAGCCATCAAAAAAGGAGGTCGTTTTGCATCTTATCTCCTGGCCATTCTCGTCCATGGATTCACTGTGGAAGCAGTCAGCTACGTCCTTCCCGACATCGACAATTTCTGGCATGCACAGACAACTGTCATGTTACTGGCCAAACGACTACCAACTTACATCATTTGTGTCTGTAAGTGTCGCTGATCTCCTTTTGAAATTATGATTGAATCAATCCTGCTGATTTGTCCACTATTTTATTCTCAAATGCTGTGTACCTAGGCATGTGTTTCCAGTACATTTTGTGTAGATGGTGTCAACAACCATCTTTTGGATTTGTGAGATTGTTAGAAATTTATCATTGACATGACTTTCTCAGATTTCATCGAGAACAGAGTTGCCAATGTCAGTGAATCCACTGGTGTGAGACTCCCATAGGGCAATGATATATCTAGTGGGAGGTCCAAATATATGAGATCAATAGAAATGTATGGAAAATCAAACAAAATTTTGACATGAGAAAGTGCCAAAATGAGGGAGTCTCTCACTCATTGCGTGGGAGTTGGCAGCCCTGCAAAAGAATACACCTTGTTCAAAATTCAAGGGCAAGTATTGTGTCAATGTGAAAGGTAACAAATTGCTTAATTTGTTGTTAATTTGTAATTTTTTTCATTGCAAAGTCCCAAGTACCTGTGCAAAGTATTGATTTTACAAATACACATATTCTTGAGTTTATTTATTGAAGGTGACAAAGGGATGTCTTATTTCAACTTGTTTTTTGTCCATGTTACAGAAACATGTCACTCTATATTGCAACAAAGATTAATAATGTTCAGTGTCATGTGGAAAAAGTAGCAAAATGAAAAGTAGTACTGGTACTACTAATGTCATCAGAAGATTCTCTCGGTGAAAATGGATGAGCAATATCCAACATTACTGATAAGTTAGTGATAGTTCACATACCATAAAATGAAGGTTTTAGGTGTTGTTTGTGTTTAAATTTAGATTCTCCCTCGTATTACTAACTAGATACAATGAAATCTGTCTGTAGTGGTCACCCAAGGGAAACAAAATTTGTGGCCTCTATAGACAGGTGGCTGCTATAGACAGGTTCTTAAACACATGATTTGTATCCAGGGGAATTGTTTTAATGGCCACTATAGACAGGTTGGCTGCTATAGAGAGGTGGCCACTAGGACAGGTTTGACCGTTTACTTGAAATATGGATCTGATACATGAATTTCTGTTGTAATTTTCCTTTCAGACTATGTGTTCATGTATCCATCATTTGTCGCTGTGTCAAGAATGCGACTGTCGTTGTGGGCGGAGCCATTTGCACATGCCTTGGTAACAGTTCTTATCGGTAAGTCCAAAAGAAGAGTAGGCTCCTGTGGTGCTGAAATCGAGATTTAAAGGTTGGGAAATTCATTTGCATAACACAGCAAATCATTATTCATGCCCTTAGGATATTTAAAAAGTACTTGCCTGTGAAATCTGAAGATCAGAAATTGCCTAGATTTTTAAAAAATGCACAAAGAAACAATAGTCGTTGTGTAGTGTATATATCTTAGGCACACTGCCTTTCAATATCACTATTTTTCATGGGATCTACATTATAGGTCCATGGTATAATCAGGCTGATTACAGTGCTTACATAATACCAGTATAGCAGACGGTTGTGCTGGAATGCATCAGACACAGTGAAAGGAATGCAAGATCATCTGTGTGTACAGTAGAAGTGTATTACACCCATGGAGGTGAAAGAGACCTGGCTACATGCACTGTCTAAAAATAGACTAGTACCACAAAACAAAACCAAAAACAAATTAAAGTCAAACATTTACTATAATTCCACTAAAACTGTGTTTCTAGCTCCTAGACTTGTCTAAAGGTTCTTAAATGAAATTTTCTTCTATATACCAGTGCTTTTGCACAATGTTGAATTTACATGTAAGGCATGCAAAAGAGACACCCTGCCTTTAATTATGGGTGGTATTACTGTTTTGTTTCGTAATCACAACTGTCAATCAGTCAGAATTGTTCATGTTTAAAATCATTAGCCTATATGTAAAACTTGTAATCGCAAGTTTTAATTCTTAATGCAGTATTGTGCATTGTGCATTGAAGCGCCAGTTAAGTGTTGCTGGTATCTCCGAGGATGACTGGGTGCATATTGCTAGGAACAGGAATAGCTGGAGGACAGCATGGAAGCATGGCGCTAAGAGGTTTGAGGAAGAGCGAAGAGAAGCTGTAGAGGAGAAGCGCCAACAGAGAAAGGCTAGAGCTGCAGAAAGCCCCCCTATCCAAGGCTTTCCCTGCCAAAATTGCGCTAGAGTCTGTCGCTCGAGGATTGGCCTGTTTAGTCATTTTAAAGCATGCAACTGAAAAGTATATTCTCTTAAATCCTCGGACCCGAGGTATAAGCCATCATCGTGCATTGTGTTGCAGTGAAGCTGGTCAGAAATTGAACAGGTGTGTAAAGTGAATTTTGACAAAACAGCTTTCCACATCTACGGCAGTACTATTTGGAATTCATTGAAGTTTGGAATATGTCTTTTGTCAATCTCAATCCACTATTATTTCATTCATCATGTGGCACCACAGGAATAAATTTCATATAAAAGTGGACTATTTTACAGAGCACATCGCTCTCACCACTGCATTCGCAGTCCTTCTCAGAACCCCATCTCATTTTCACTCAAACACCGTGTCTCCTTCCCATACAACTTTGCTGATCTTATGCATCTCCTACAAACTGATTTTTTGATTCTCAGATGTTCCCTATGATATCATGGGTGTCAAGAGCCTGTTCTGGACCTGGCACGACACAGATCCCAACATCTACATCGTTATTTAGCTGTGTCCCTTGTCAACCTAAGTTTTCTTCTTCTGGGCCACATTCATGAGCAGCCACAACTTCCTGTTCTTTGCGATGCCTCGATTGCTTGGCAGCAAGCTAGGCAAATACCAGAGCAACTCGTAAGTAAACAAAAACTAGAGTTTTATGATTCCTGGAAAGTGAATTCTGTTTTCTTGAAAGCCAAAATTTTGTCTTCTCCTTTCTCCAAGTTTTCTGTTTTGAAACAATGGAAATTTTGTTTCTCATTTACTGAAGTTGAAATTTAAGTTCTTTTTTGTATATTCTCACTCATCCAGGTAGTAGATAATGAACTTGAAACTTAAATGTAGTCAACTGGACTTACTTGTTTTTACTTGTTTGTTGAAAAGCGACGTTTCACGTCCTATCCGGGATGCTTCATCAGGCCGACTGATCTTCAGTAGCAATTGGTTGATGACCTGTGACGGGGTCGAAGAATTTCGGAAAACGTCGGGGAATCTTCCGAACTGCCGAGTTGTAGGCCCCGGCTAAGTTGTGCCGCAGCCCGCAGGCCCCCTCCCCTAGATCGTGAGGCATGGTGGTTTGAGAGGGGAGTTAAGGAGTTGATTTACGTGAAAAGAGAGGAGCCATCTCTCAACAGGGGAGGGGGCCTGCGGCACAACGTAGCCGGTGCCTACAACTTGGCTGTTCGGAAGATTCCCCGACGTTTTCTGAAATTCTTCAACCCCATCACGGGTCATCAACCAATTGCCGCCGAAGATCAGTTGGCCTGATGAAGCGTCCGGATAGGACGTGAAACGTCGCTTTCCAGTCCAGTTGACTAGATTTAAGTTTCAAGTTCAAGTTCTTTTTTCTTCCATTTCATCATAAGTAACCATTCAACTAACATTGTTCATCCCTAGGATTGATCAGTTGACCACTGGTTAGATTAACCCATTGAAGACTAGCCCCAGTATATTGGGCTGGGTTCTATGAAAATGTGCATTATTCCCAAATCAAATCATGTTCAATAGATTAAGAAATGACAAAAAAAAATACTCTTGAGACCATTTTGTATAAATCACTTTTTCAAAACATTAACTAGTAGTTATTTATTTCTGTGAAAAAAGTGTACAAATTCCATTTATCCTTGGAAATAGGAAGCTTAGAGAAATCAATTTAAATCAAGTTGTTTTTCTGCATTGCAGAATTCTTTGGTCTCAACCAGTACCCATGTAATTACTGGAAACTTTGGAAGGAGGGTGCTCATCTGAGGTCTGGGGTTTTCCACAAGTATTGGGCCACTGTTTGTGGAATGTTTATGGAAACGTAGACCTTTCAGCAGAAAAAAAAGAATTATAGACGATGTGTTTATGGTTGCATTTATTATATAAAAACCTGAAGATATGCCTTAATTGCTTTTAGTGATGTTAGCATGAAATATTTGGCGCATACCGATGTTAGCACTAGAGTAAAAGCACAAATGTTTTAAAGCTAATTGTTTGGTATTTGTACTTTTATTAGCTGCTGAGGCAGTGTTATACCATGTGTGTGTGGTTGCATGCTCTGGGATTCGGCTGTCCATGAAATTAAAAACACCAATATTTTACTAAGACTTGCAAGTGTGAAAAACAAATCTCGTAAAATGCCCACTTTTATAGTAATTATGAGGTGTAACAAAAATGAAACTGTGACAGCCACATCTATGATGCAATTTCAATCAACCTTCCGCCTATGTCACTGTGTTGCACAACATCTCATCAACATTCTGGTAGAATATTGTTCACCTATCTCACTCAGTGCCCCTTCCTTGGGCTGTTGTGTGGCATGTTCCTTCGCGTCCGGAAGGTCACAGGTTCGAGCCCCAGCCGGGTTATACCAAAGATTTTTAAAAATGGTACCTTCTGCTTTCTAGCCAGGTGCTTGGCTTTCTAGAACAGAGAAGGGTAGTAATAACATTTATCTTATGCAGGGCCCGCTGTGAGAGCAGTCTATCTGACATAAATGGCTACCCTGGATAAATAAGACATTATTATTTTGTTATTATTGTACCTCGTATAACAAGAAGAAGGTTTTTTTTTTCTATTTTCAATATTGGTAGGACTTTGGTTGAGATCATCAGTGCCGTCATTGCGGGAGTCTTTGCCTTCCCTCTGGGGACCATCCAGTTCATCTTTCTGTTTCACATCCCACATGACGTCTATGGAGTGCCGACGCCCATCTGTCTCATGGCTTTATTCTCCATCTACTTCCTCTTTGTGTGGATTGGAGACAGGAAGCCAGGGGATGATGCAAGGCCTTTTGGAAGGAATGGTATGTCAATGTTCTAGTCCTCTAATTACATAACAGGGAAATCCCCACATGTGACCTGTCACCACAAAATGCACCATAAGCTGGAACATAAAATATTGTGTTTTTCACATAGTCTAAAAGTAGAGACAATAATCTTTAAAATGATGTGTAATTTGTCCAGTATGGATAAAGGAAACCCATTTAAATCCGTGCTCACACATGTGGACCGCCACATAAATCATTATCAGGAAAAGGGGGAAAAATAGTTTCAAAGATAGTATTCATTCATGCAATACAAGAGGCCTCAGCAGCTTTACTATAAAAATGTTGATAAACTTAGTCTCTTTCCAAAAGAGAACTGTGGATTGGACAATACTTTTTGGCTCTAACAGTCATTAGTATCAATGAAAAGTTCATAAATGTAGTTTTGTGATGATATCAAAATCATTTTAGGGATACTTGTAGCTATTTGATCATAGCAAATATATTTAGGATTATGATACAGTAAATCTTGGCAAAATGTTCAAGCTCCTGGAAAAACATGATTCAATGACTTTCATCAAAAACTTAAACCAAGGTTAAGTTTATGAATATTTTGCTTAATTTTGAAAGTATAAGTTCTTACTCCATGGAACTTGGACATTAGGGTTATAAAGTTTTACCAATGATTTGATTAGATTTCTAGGACTCAAAGTTAAGGTCAAAGGTCAATTCAGGTGAACAAACTTAGACTATGCCATGGATCCAACATCAAAATCTTAACATAGGGTTAAGTTTTTGTGAAATTTTGTCCGTGCCAAACAAAATACACAAAGGGACTATCAAATGGAACCAAACAGTATGCCTGTGCATGTCCATGTGTCTGTATGTCTGTGTGTATTCAAAATCACAATAAAATGCTACTTCTTTATTTTTGGTAGATTTTGATTCCATTTGTCTTATCTAAAAGGGCTCGGAAGGGACCTCCAAGTTCATTGATTATGCTAATTTATGCAAATTTATTCAAAATTAGTACAAACACTGCTTTTCCTTTATTTCTAGGCAGATTTTGATTTTGTTTGTCCTATCTGATGGGCTTGGTGGGGGATATCAGATTTCCACACAGAATTTTGAAATTCATTAATTGGGCTACTTTTTGCAAATTTATTCAAAATCATTGAGAAATGACAAAAAAGCCTCAAAACCTGAAGTGGCATACTTTTGAAATGCTTCTGTCTAAAATCGCAAGATGCAGGTGAGACATTATTACACCTTGCATGTCTTGTTATATAATCTTCTAGCTAGGAAGCCAGATTTTGTTTCGTCTAAATCTGAAATTTCAAATCTCAAAAATAGATCCACTGTTGTCAGGTAAATGTGATGGCTGTCCCATTTGTTACTCTGTTAAGGCAGCCATTGGGTTTTTTTTTTTTGGGGGGGGGGGCTCCTCTGAACATTTAAATTTTTTAGATATATGGTCTCAATCCAAGGACGGTATACCATATGGCTGGGCAGATATATGTTAACTGTATTGAAATTTTATTTTGTTTTTCAGGAGGAACTCCCTTCTTTGATGAAGTCGGTATCACTGTGACTGTCCATTTTCTTCTCTACATCTTCCTGGTCTTCTTTATGAATCCTAAAGATTTTCGATCAATTGGAATCCATGAAGAGACGGGAGATTGCAATGCCACCACGTCCATGTACACTGCCCTGGGAGAGGTGGGTTTGAAATAAGAGTTTTATAAATGCTTCCAGCACTGAAAGGATAAAAAGATCATCTGTTCCCCTCCAAAACAAAAGAATAATGTTGCAGTTTTTCGTTCTGGTTGTCTTTTCAGTCTGTGATCACTGAAAAGCCACTGAAAAGACTCTAGATATTATGTACAATGTAGGTAGCTTAGTTTGGGAGATAGATAGACAGAAGGATTGAGGTAGATAGATAGATAGGTAGATAGATAGATAGATAGATAGATAGATAGATAGATAGATAGATGAATGGAAGTAGGCAAGCAGATAGATAGATAGATAGAGATAGATAGATAGATAGATAGATAGATAGATGGATTAGGTAAGTAGATAGATAGATAAATAGATAGGTGGATGTAAGTAAGTAGATAGATAGGTAGATAGATAGATAGATAGATAGATAGATAGATAGATAGATAGATAAAAAAATGGAGAGAGAGTGAAAGGAAGTGAGGTAGATTGAGAGATATAAAGATAATTTAGATCTATACAATAAACTTCACATAAGTTGAATCACTGGGGACCACACAAATCACGTTGACTTAGACGATATTCGAGTTACAGTTTTGTATACAATTCTATGTTAAAGATGAAGGAAACATGTATCAGGAATTGGAGGCTGTCAAAAGTGTACCAAGGTAGAGAGGGAATGGGAAATTTATGACATCTTCAAGGTCATGCTGACAGGCACGTCAGGCAGAGATCAAAAGTTCAACCCATTAAGACCATCAAGAATGACAGTTATGGCCACTTCGACCTAGGCAAATGATTTAACACATGTTTACTCCTTTTGGGACTTGAAAATATGTTTGAGATAGGCGAAATTTGATTTAAAAAATCAACTTACAGGAAAAACTTCCCATTGAAAAAGCACAGAGCAAATTGGGACTGTCAAAAATATTTGACATAGGTGATAAATCAACTTGTGCGATGTCGAGTTTTGCAGAGTAATCTGTATAACACTGTGGAAGACCTATTCAAGAAATTGTCGAACTTTGCTATCTGACATATCTGGCAGTGTTTGAATGGACAAATAAACACCCTATAACACAAAAGTTTGGACAGTTATGCTGTCACTAGTACAATATGTGCAGATACAAATTGGTGTATTATTTATTCTCGGCCGATAGGAAATTCTGCAACACAGCGGTCTATGGGGGAAAGCTGGAATGGTCTCTCAATGATTTTCACCTTTTTTAAAGCACCTAATGATCGTTTTAAACTGCAATTTTTTTCAGGGCTTCATTTTTAGACCATACCAGAGACACAGGTAGCATTGGGAGTCATTGTATCTCAGATTTTTTTAAACTGGAAACACTGTTATACAATGCCTTTAACAGACACATTGATAAATAAATCAAATAGATGGCTAATAATATGTAGAAGCATAGGACTGTAAATCGGAAGAAAGATGGATAGGTCTGTAGGTAGGTCGTTAGATGTAGTCTTAGATGGTTGGATAGGAAAAGTGATATAGATTACCGGAAAAAAAATCAAACACATTCCTTTTTGCCATGTCATCATTGTATAAAGTTAACTTTCTCATCCCACTATTTCAGGTTGTCTACAAGCAGAAGTATCTGTGCACTACTAACTACGATGAAGGATACTTTGATTGGCATTGCCTTGAAGGTCAACAACCACCCCAGGTATGTCAAGATGTCACAGTGGAAAGTGTCCCTCAATAGTACTTACATTGCCTTGAAGGTCAACAACCTCCCCAGGTATATCAAGGTGTCACATTGAAATGTGTCCCTCAATAATATTTGGATCATCTGCTGAGAGCAGTCAATTTAGTGCGTGTGGCAACATATTGATGGTTGTTTTTATTATAATAAATTATACCATTCTTAAATAGTGCATAATACATTCTGTAAGGTCTCTACATGCTCCGGGGAGAAAAAATAAATTAAATACATGAAGAGAGAGAGAAAAAAACACTGCATGGGCTGTTTGGTGCCTGTGTTAGTAATAAAATGTTTTCACTCACCTACCTTTTGAAAATACATTTATCAAGAAAACAGGGAACATGTGTATTGTGTCTGCATGTCTTATCTAATTTGGGATGATATTCCATAGCTCTGGGTAGAGGCATCAATCCTGGGGGATGGGGTGTGGGGAGGCAAATATTGTTTTGCCCCTCCAATAATTTTGACAACTTGAAAAATTTGTACAATGTAATGTGAGAATATGTTTAAAAAACAATGGAAAGCAGTTGAAAACTATGAAACAATACAAAAATGCCACTAAGCATATACAATTTTCAATTATTGTAGAATTGCAATTTGGCTCGCAAAACGCACCCAAAATTTTGACAAGTTTCTAACATTCCCCCCCCCCCCCTCCCATTCTGAAAGGTGGATGGATGCTACTGTCTCTGGGCCAGCATACCTAAAACGAAGTTTATAATAAAAAGTTAGTCGAAATACAAATCTTTCTGACCTGCCTTCAGAGTTCATATCTTACAAGAGGCATTGCGAGATATGGTGTTAGTTCGTGGTTGACGGTTTTATTATTGGCACATCGTTTTACTACGTTTATTCTGGATCATTTTAACTCAAAACTACTTCTGTCAACTATGTGTGGCATTAGTTAGACAAAGCTGGTTGATCTTTGACCTTACACTTCAAGGTGGATATCATGAAAATTACGTGCTATGACAGCTGCATGCATTATGATGATGTTGGACTGGGATCAAAATAATGATGATAAAAGATATTGATAGTTTGGTGAATCTTCACATTACCCAATTTCTTTCTAAAAGCTTTGAATTATGAGAGGTTCAATACAAAAGAAAAATAATAGGGACTTGGATTGGGCCTTTGGCTTG
>JZLH01S0267326.1:0-12261 GCA_001188425.1 Eucidaris tribuloides
CGGAGGCATAAAAATTGATACACATATCATATCATACCACCAAACTGTAAACCAAAAATCAATTGAAATGAAAGATGACATAATAACCGACAGGTGAGATGCCTGAATTTATTACCTGCTAGGGTACTATTAGAACAGTGCTATTGGTTTGTATTACAGTCAATCCATATTTCTTATGGTGTTCGACATTATAACGGGCAGGCTCTCACTAATGTTCACTCAGATACCAAACCCAAAATATTGGGGGCTGCATGAGTGAAATGAAATAATACACTGTTTGGTGTCAAATTTCACCTTGAAAGAGCATTAATCCTTGATGTGCATACACAAGACGCATCTTTTTCAGCAACTTGCTTCAAAATGCAGTTTGAAAATGAAACTGCATCAGGAGTTCCATGTACACATTTATAATATATTACGTAACAGGTTAAACGACAATAAATGGACAAACTCCTTAGTCATATCCATACCAATAACATTAATGTCACTCTTAAACAAACCAAGACATTTTCTACAAACCCTTGTTGACCCGTGTCGGGCAGCAAATCCAACTAGAACTGTGCCTGTGTTGACTTCAGTGTTATTGCTGTCCAGAGCCGGGGCTGTTCTTGCTTGAAGCACATAGTCAATGTTACTAAATGTTATCATAACATATTCTCCTTTGCCATTGAAAGAATATTCTGTGCCATCCAGAGTTCTTAAATGTGGATCACCAAATGTAGTTCCTGTGTTCAAGGGAGATGGTGCGAAGTGGTGTAGTTAATCGGCTGTAATGGAAACCCTTTTATCCACATGCTATCCCAGTGGACCCACATAAACTCTACATAATTCCGGGAGCCCGTTGCATAAAACTTTAACTGGAGCAATTGCTCTGGTTGAATATGAAAACTCCGGTTAGCGTGATTTTACCATGCATTTTCACATAGCAAAAAGAAAACTTTGGTTAAAATATCCAGAGTTTTTCTACGATTAAAGTTATATGCAACAGACCCCTGGAATATGAATTAACTTTAAAATAATGGGCTAAAATTGTGGATCTTCAATTAAAAAAAACCCCGTCAAACTGAGAAATCTGTGATATTTGAGTTACACAGCATTGTTTAGATAGACAAATAAGCACCCCAAAATACACAAGTTCCAAATCAAAAGTTATGCTTCCATTGGCAAGATATGCATGAATAAACATTTGACACTGCGGTGAAGGATATAATAGCCTACATCGATCCACATACAGTAAGTCTATGGGACGAATGGGCAGGTGATTCCGGTCAACGTAAGGGCTTGTAGATTCTCACTTTTTAGGCATTAAGTCATCAATTTCAAGAACAAATTTTTCAGGGCTTCAGTTTTAGACCTTAGCAAAGACACTTAGAGCATGGAGGATTATGTAGCACATATTTGCTTTAAAGACACTATATAACACTGTGGAAGACCCGTTTAAAAAAATGTCGAACTTTGCTATCTGACATATATCTGACAGTGTTTGAATGGACGAATAAACACCCTAGAACACAAAAGTTTGGACAGTTATGCTGCCACTAGTACAATATGTGCAGATACAAATTGGCACATTAATTTTATATCGGGCGATAGGAAATTCTGCAACACAGCAGTCTATGGAGAAAAGCTGGAATGGTCTCTCAATGATTTTCACTTTTTTAAAGCACTTAATGATTGTTTTACACTGCAATTTTTTCAGGGCTTCATTTTCAGACTGTATCAAAGACACTAGTAGCATGTGGAATCATGTAGCTCAGATTTTTTAAACTGGAAACATTGTATAACGTGTCTTTAACCGGCTATTTTAACTGGGCTATTTCAGACCGGTTTTATGGGGGGGGGTCCAATTTGACCCCCCTCAGATTCGGCCTGCCGATCCGCGTCTCCGCGAAATTTGCGTGCGCATAGAGCCGGATGTAAAACTACATGACTGTATATAAAATTTTCAAAAAAAATATTTTTTCTATTTTTTTAAGTAATTAATTATGCAAAATAAGTTGTCGAAATCTTTGGTTTTGGCTCTATACTCACTAAAACAGCTCGTAGAATGTAACTTTTTGGTGAAGATATTCATTTTGACATTTATAACAATTACATCCAAAACATTTGGCGAATTCGAATTAATTCTTATGTATTTTCTGTTTGTGAATTTTCTTATATGTATTTCTTGTTTTCTCGACCTTTGTTTTCCTATTGTTTTTTTCGATAATTTGTGGGCGACACTTTGCCATCATAAACACATAAAATCAATTAATTCACACAGTAAAAGCAAAATTATTCACATTTATGATTTTTGCGAAAAACACTATTTCCATTGATTGTACAACAAATCCAGGTTTTTTGAGCAATTTTGGGTTGACATGCATGTATATAACAATCGCGCACAATCGTAAAACGGTATTTCCGATTTTCCGCGAAAATGGTCAAAGATCGGCAGACTTGAAAGTAAAAATCGGCGAGCGAGCGTGAAAAAATTTTGCGCGCGCGCGTGGTTCGCGAAAAATTGTTAGGGGGGGGGGCAAATTGACCCCCCCAGTTAATATAGGGTTAAATGTGGTCATTGTTAGCCTGTGGCTTTAAAGAAGAAAATAGTTTAAAGCACATAATTTCTATGTATTCATTCTTACGGCTCTAATGCATTGGTAAGCTTCCAGAGACAATTATTTGGATTTGGTAAATGTGATAATTTTTGGAAATCCAGTATTGAACGAATGAGTAAATTTGGACAAAGCATACAAAGCTTTATTGATTCAAAGCAAGTGTCATCTTTGATGGCAAGTTTGATGCAATCTGTGATCAAACAGTAGAACAAAATCAACAAATCACCACTTTAACAAATATCTCCTCTACTTCTCACACAGGTATATTGCAGCTCGGTTGAATCTGTATTCCTTGTACAAGCAACATGACGAGTTGGTCTCTGTTAATAGCTCAGAAAAAGAAACATGTAGACGTTATGCTCCAAGTCAACAGACAGAAATCTGCCGCTTGGACCCCATATTTCAGCAGAATTGACACCTCAAAAGAGCACCTCAAAACCATGGAAAGAAAGAGCCTTGTAAGCTCACTTTGCCTCAACTGGTTACCAGTGAATGAAACAATAACAATCGTAATTACAAGGTCGAAAAAATCTTTAACTTACCTATTCCTGGTGGTTCATATCCATCACAGGTTGCTGGTTTTCTGAGTTCATCATACAATCTTTTGAAAAAGTCACTGTTCGATCGCTCAATACAGAAGTACCTAGGAAGAATATCTTGTTCTGAAGAGTGGAAAAAATAGCCATATTATAATTATGAATAAGTTACATAAAATAAATTATTTTTTTTACTACTTCTACCAGAACCACATGCAATTAAAACATAGGTTCAACAATGTAGCCATCTGTAAACGCGTATTTAAGACGAGATCGAGTATTAATTTCGTCCAATCCACTCAAAATTTGCAATGCACGCTAGAACTCTGCATGTAATCCCATTAGAGATTAGCTACTACTGGTTATTTTACTAATGATATACTACTACTGCTACTACTACTTACTACTACTAATCAAAGTAATTCCTTCCAAAATTGCCATCTCTACTTATATCACAACCAACCCTTCCATGATTTGTACAACTATTGATCTACTATTAATATACACAGTGAATCCATGCACTTCAACCTGTGATAGTTTCTCCTTTTAGCAAAATATGAATAAGCATCCTCTTTTTCATTTATCAAAGTAGTACATTTCCTTGCTGTATATATTTAAGGCACATTAGTTCCTTCTCACGAAATATGAATAAGCAACCTCTTTTTCATTAGTCTTCTAAATACACTCAGCAAAAAAGAAAGTAAACATTTTTTCAAGTTCACATTTGTAATATATAACTTTAATAAAAATCAATCAATTATAAACTCCTCAAAAAAAGTTTGGAAATCTGACTTTGAGTGAGTATTTCTCCCTTCTTGTAGTAGCAATTAAGACATGCTTGGCACCAGCAGAGAGATTATTTAATTTTCATTAAAATATACCCTACTTGTTATGATTATTTCAGCAGAGAAAAGGCAGTATTTAAAAATGTGGGATAAAGTGTAAATTGAAAAGCTGCAAAATGAACGGTGGTCGTGAAGAGTCCATAGGGAACGTGTTGTTTTGTCTGGAGTTATGTCTTTTGTTTTCAACTGGTCAGGCATGAATGTCAGTTTCAAAAGGAGCCCCTGCCACTTCATTTGTTTATGACTTTAAGACCGAATAGTTTGAGATCTGTTTTTAAAAGCTCATACATGATTTTTCTTCTTTTTTTTGTTTGTTTCTTTGGTTGCTTGCTTGTGCACATGTTTGTTTGAATCCATGATAGTGTTAGTGTTACAATGCACAATGACCTACAGACATTGGAAAACTCACTCATCAACAGGGAAATAAGAAATTAGGCGATTTACCGAACTTAGGCCATTTGCGAAGCCTTTAATCTTAGAGTCATGTAAAATATGTAGTGGCAGGAGCTCCTTTTGGAAATTGACATTCATGGCTGACCAGCTGAGAACAAAAGATATAACTCCATACAAAAGAACATGTTCTGTATTGACTCTTTATGACCACCGGCCATTTTGCAGCTTTTCAATTTACACTTTATCCCACATTTTCAAATACTGCCTTTCCCCCGATGAAATAATCCTAAAGAATAGGGTATCATTTTCAAAGAAAATAAAATTAATCGTTCTGATGGTAAAAAGCATGGATTGATTACTGCTACCAAATAGAGAAATAATCCATCAAATCAGATTTCCAAACATTTTTGAGGAGCTTATATCAATTAAAGCCTTTTAAGTTTTCTTTCAGCATGTGAGAGTAATTTGAAGATAAATTCTATGCATGAGTGATCACATGCATTTTTATCCCGGAAGGTGCAAACGTAAAAATTTCAAAAATTGACCATAATCCACTGATATTTAAATGGTACCACACAGTCAATGGAAACAAAAGATCAGACTTAAACAATGGCTTTATCTTTGAATAAAAAACATAATTTCTTAAAACTGCAAGACTGAGTCGTTTTGTCTTTTGACCCACAAAGAGGAGAGAGAGAGACAAAGAAGCTACTACACAGCCTTCAACTTTAGAAAATGTTGAATGTCTCACATGTAATCACCCTTGTGTCTATACTCTAAATCCAATTGAAACTTCTTTGACTTAGGAGAAGCTATTAAAAATCTTGGGGGGGGGGGAGGGGGACCCCGATATTTTCGACTACATTTTACGGTATGCATCCAAAGCGTTAATAAAGTGTTACGGTAATCCGAATTATACATCAGCTGAAAGATCAGAGTCTGATCTTTCAGATGAAGTATATTTCAGATTACCATAACACATTAACGCTTTGGATGATACACCGTAAAATGTCAAAAATGTCGGGTCCCTCGAGATTTGTCAATAATTAATTAAAGAAAAAACAAACGAAAGACATTCAGAAACTGTTATTTGGTGTGATATGACTTTTGGGCATAAAGCTGTCAAATAACAAAACTACGCCAAACTAAAAGGGCATCTTCTGATCATAAATAAAGAAAATGACAGACCTATAGCTACATTATGAAGTCTTGACGACATTGTAATAAACAGTGATTTTCTGGAAAGAGTGTTTAAAGACATAGTTTAAAGTTGGCAACACACTAAGAAGTCGCTCAATGTTGTATTGCCCTGAAATTTGTGATATATATATAATGAGAATTAAACTTTTCTAGTACTATGTGACACGTGAAAAAGTTGACTGCACAATTGCCAAAACATCTTCAGAACTGCCGAAAACAACCAATCTAGAATATGAAGGTTGTTGTGACTCACCATACAGAACATTTAATGCAGCATCTGTGGATGGTGTGATGCTCTCCTGTGTACTGTAGGAGTAGACACCTTGATAGTTGGTTATCAAGGCATAGCCTGATGTACTGTCGCTGTATTGACAACGTACGCCAGGTCCTTGTTGTATGTTTCCTTCAAATGGGTCAGTCACATTAATACCAAATGCTTGCTCATAGCACAGACTGATGTTATCAGACAGTATTGACATTTCTGAAAGATGCAGAACACATACAAAATAAAATACTTTAAATACATACTTATTTTTGGAAAATGTGAGAGAAATGTAATATGGCAAGTGTATTTACATGTCAGTTCGTGAAGATTTTGATGTCACTTCTCCACTCCCAATAGCATTTCTACAGTTTACAGGTATTGAAGAAAATTCAGTTGGTACACATATAGTAGTCAAACAATGTTACGGTTCTGTGACACTTTCAGGGGGAAAGGTTTGAAAGTGGTTTTGTATAGTCAGAAGTTTACTAAACAAATTTGGCTTGGGTATCGGGGGTCAAAATTTGAAAATTTCAAATTTAGAATTGCTCGTCTTGTCATGCAGAATCCAAAAGGGTGTCGTCTGTCTTATTTCTGATCATCCGTTAAGTTGTTATTATAAACAAAATGTTGAAAGGTGAACACAATTTCGGTCAAATTAATTGATTTCAATATCTAAAAATAAGTTTTCTGGCATGAGATATTTAACTAAGCAACTGAAAACAATCAAAAAGGCAATTTGAAAAGTGCAATTGATAACTAGTTTTATTACAGTTTGTGTCAATAATAGACCTAGATATTTTTCTGTTTTGTGTACCAAATAACATCTTTAACTCTTTGCCTAATGTGTTTCTGGTACAGGGATACAACCTTACTAATGTCCGCTTGATTACATTTAAAAGTTTACGTTGAATATTTTCATACAAATCTATCATTTTATCACAGGTTTCTGTGAAACAGAGGGAACATGTAAATTATGTATATTTTCATGGACATCAATTGCATCTATTAATGCAAAATAAAGAACAGAACAGGGTATGTAACTTCTGAAATCTTGACAGCGGTGTAATAAATATACATTTTTACAGAAGATACGGTTCTATTCATAAATGATCTACACAACCATTTTGGTACGCACAGTATAAGGACTTACAAAATTTTGAATTGCATTCACACAACACTTAAAACCTTGCTCAAACTGTGACACATAGAAAATGTACAATTATAACAAGTTAATTGATCGTTTACTGGAAAGGACGAAATCTCACCAGGTGGAGACAATCCGTTGACATACAACGTAGCGCTGGGTTGAGTGCAGTTCCTGTAATTGGAGTCAACATCCGCTTGGGTGGCAGTGCACGGGCATGGGAAGGTTTGAACGTCCTCTGGTATTCGACGAGTGGTAGGGTTGTTGTACCAGTCCAGGCAGTACTTTCTGGGATTCACATTCACTCCTTCCACATTGTCATCGAGGCGATAGACGAAACGGCCTTGTAGCTCGTAGTTACCGTCTGCCATGTCGGGTCTGTAGCTAGCAGCAATGTCATCGGCATGGGCGTAGAAGAAAGCCGTAGGGGAGTTATACCCAATAACTGCAGCAACGGCTTTGTCTGTAGTAATCCAATTCATGCTGTTTTCTTGGAAGCTCACTAATACAGCGGTGTTCAAACCATTGGTGGCTAGAATAGCTTGGAAGGTGTTCAACTGTCCCCAAAACAATGATTGAAATGCAAATGAGTTTTAAACAATGAAATCATAAAGTTTGTAGCTGAATATATCGGGGGGGGGGGGAACCTAATATTCTCAGATCTGTAATTCTCACTACGACATCTGCCAGTGATAAGATATTATAACGGCAGTTAACGTCCATTACAACTAAAAATGGAATGTTCCAAATTGTACTAGGACATTTAATTACTTCTACTACTCCTATTACAACTAGAATTATTCCTGCAAAGCAATGCACTTCTACAGTTGAGAAAACTTAATACCACAGTACTGTTACATCACTGCTGACATTAATATAGCCCCAAGGTACGTATTCCATGGCTTTAGCTGCAGGGGTCCCAATTGCTTGTCATACAGACCTGTGTAGTAAAATCCACACATGGCGGGAATGACAGAAACATAAAGAAGGGATGTCCTGCAATAATATCATTACTTGAACTGAGTAGCGACGGTTTCACGTCTTTCATCCAGAGCGATTTAGCTCTACTGATAAGGTACGGCTACACGCTCTGCTAATATACAGAGTGTTTATTAAAAAAATGGAACCAAAATTCCACCAAGAATAAATAATCTTACAAAAATACTAATGTTTATTGCCTTACGTCATCACAAAGATAATTCATTACTCCTTCATAACATGCCATATTTGTAATAACTAAGCCTTGAGTTATCGGATTACAAACTTTTTAAGTTAGCAATGTCAAAACTGCTTTGCGCACAAGATTCAGATCTTTAACAATGGAGGAGGTCTCAGTGACAAACCAGCTGTGACCATGTTAATGAAAACGCCTAAATCTTGTGCGCAAATCAGCTGAGACATTGTTCATCCCGTTGCTTCCGGGAAACGGGTGGACCCTGTACAAAGTCTATGGGGATTTACAGAATCTCGTAGTCAACGGGTAATGTTAATGTTTTTAAATTATTTTTAGAAGGCTATATATTCGTTGTGGAAGTATGGTTCCACTTTTCTATAAACACTCTTGTATATTTCAATTGTATTTTATAATAAGTCAACTGTCCTTGCTTTGAAGTTCTTCAGCGTTCCTAAATTTTCGTCTATCCCCCTACTTCTGCTGCTAATAACCTCACAACTTCTGCATGTATTCCTACTCCTACTACAAAATCCACTGCTCCAACTAGTTATGCTTTTGCTAATACTACTAGTGACTATCACAACCACCACTACTACTAATTCTGCACCCACCATGGTACCTGTGGTGCTTTTATGTGAGCATTTTCCAGAATTATATCCATACTAACCTCTGTTGTAGAGTTGGTTCCAGCCGGAATTAAGTTCTCAAATGTTATTTTCAATGCATAGATGACAGAACCCTTCAATGAATCCAGTCCAATGCTGGATGGGACAGCACTTAATCTGGTCTCAATGAGATCGATAACGGCACTGGCACTACTTGAGTCAAGGAGGTTATATTCCTGTAATGAAAAAGTAACATTAATGGAATATATGACATGAATGGAATTACTTATATTTCAATATATTCAAACATTTATTTAAATATACAAAAATAAGCTAATTTCATTATTTAACCTCACTAAAAGTTAAATTACATTGTATAACAACAAACACTGTATAAATAACCAATGAGAAATGAGAGGCAAAGGTAGTATGTTGATACAAGATATTACATTTAAGTGTTAGTGTTGGATTTATAGGGCTTGTGATAACATTGAAACCAATACAATCATCGTGTTCATAAATATTACACTTGATCTGATAGTAAACAAGTAATGAATGTTTATTAGTTCACAAATATTTTCATAAGTTGAAAGATTAACCCGTTGGTGACGATTTGATGTCACTGAAACACGAATTTCCCATAGACCGCGAAACGAGTTCACGCGTATTTAGTCTCCAACGGGTTTAATGTGCCTTTCACCGGACTATTGAGCAACACACCAGTAACCTACAGTTTGCATGTTTTGCGTATACAATTAAGGATATACGGCAGGTCAGTACCGTCAAATAGGAATGAAGTGATAACAACTGTAGCACGTTTCTGTCTATTCAGAGATCATGCTATTAAAATCTTGCACGTTCACTTGGGCCCCAGTCATATCTGCATTATAAAGATAGAGTTTAACTTAATTGTTAACCAATCCATCACAGTTTCATTGTGGTAGACTAGTTACATGCATGCACCTGATAATATATTCGGGAGCTGCTGGGGCAAAAGTTGACGCCCGCTCCAAATATAAAAACCACATCCCTCCCGCCGGTCACTGGTTCTTGGGAAGGGTTGTTATAACTGTTCAGGTTCTCGTTTGTTTCATTGGAGAATATGAGAACACCCGATGACGTAATCTGAAAAAGAGAGGCACAAAACATTAAAGTTGTAATGTTCTAAGTATTTTCCACTATCTATGACAAAATATACCTTTTCCCTTCTTTAATGAATTATCCATTTTAGAAAATCATAATAGAAAACAATTTAATACATGAGGCATATCCCCTTTTCAGCAGGTACTGCCACAACTACCAATTTGACTACATTTACCATCTTTAAGTCCTTGCCTTTAGGTTGTACATGTACTAATCACGGAGGTACTTCTTAACAACAATAATCCTTGAGGGTATACATTCACGGACAAAGTCTTCATGAAAGGTGTACTTTATTCGGAACATTGTGAATCCTAGTTAAGTGTCGTTTTTTATAATGTATTCACACGCATGATATACAGATACAGCGACACATTGTATGGTTCCCCTTTACCGGAAGTGATATTGCTATTATCCTTTATCTCTGCGTTGTGCAAATCATCTCATCTATAGGGGTTAAAAAGAGACCAGTTCTGATATCATGGACATCTATTTTATTGTATTACTACTAAACTGATACTAAGTATTAGAAGTTCAAGTTGCTCTCTTCGTTTTATATATATATATATCTTTTTTGTATTCACATTTTTGGCATCTTGTTCACCATTTTTTCTTTCCTTATCCATAACCAATTCTCTACTGCCATCTCTTCCTCCCTCTTATTTCGTCTTCTCATCTTATCTGTCTTCCTTTCCTTATCTGCTTAGTCTTCACTGTTTCTCGCCTGCTTTTGGTATCTTTTGGACATCTATTTCATTCTATTACTACTAAAACTAATACTTTTTAATACAATTTCAAGTTCCTCTCCTAGTTTTTGTTGTTAGATTTTTTTGTGTATTCACATTTGTTGGCATCTTCTTCACCATTTTCCTTTCCTTATCCATAACCATTTCTGTACTACCCTTTCATCCTTCCTTGTATTTCATCTTCCTTTCTTTTGTGCCTGCCTTTCCTCATCTACCTACAGTTTACTGTTTTTCCTCTGCTCTTGCCTTATCTTCTTTCCAAATGTCTTCTTTTAAATTCATCTCTTGTACCATCCAAAATTATCATTGCCTGATTAAATGATTGCGATACTTTGTCAATTAAATGAAATAATCATTAATGTATTAGGACAATTGATTTTTTTTAAACAAAACTACATTACCAAAATGTCACATTTGATTTAGTATGAAACAGATAGAAAGTAAAAAATAAAAGATAACAAAAAACTTACCCTAACATTTTCGTACAACATGTCTTCACCTACAGGAAAGCCAATATTCAAACTGATAGCATCAGAAATGGAGTAGCATCTATCAACTACGGTGTCTTTTGTCACTTCCTGGTCACCAGCATCAGGTCCGTATTCAAGGTAAAGTAATTCTATTGACATTGAAAACAAAATATTAGATACAAATATTTGATCATTGTGCTGGCTGTACAGAATTATTAATAAAACTGAGACATTAAAAGCATATAGCGGTGGCGAAGGAAACGCTGGTTCCCAGGCAGTAAGGTTAAATATTTTACGGCCCTGAAAAAGAAATATTGAATGAATCTATAATACAAGCACTTCCAATCACTTGCAAAATATCAATATAATTTTTCTGTGTGACCTCCACATAAAAAAACAACATTTTTTTTGGTATAAAACACGGACAAGCATTGAGCAAAATATATTTACATATTTACATGAATTTGAATCCGCTAAAAGCCCCTCAAAGACAGGTCGGCTCTTTTTAAAGCCTATGAGTAGAAATACACTGGTATATAAAAGGAAAACACCATAAAAGAACTTTTACCAACTGAAAGTAAACACAGCAACAAAGTTACTCCCCCCTTTTTTTTTACAAAACACCATAGATATATACCTGTGCCGCAGGTGTCTCCTGTGTATCCTTCCACGCAAGTGCATTCGAAAGCATTGACTAGATCTTGACATGTTCCTCCATTTTCGCATGGATCATTGAAACAATCATCAATATCTAAGGAGTTCAGTAAAAGTATTAATGATTATGTGTTGATTTAAAATACAAAAGTGGATAAAATTTAGTTTTCACGTCATTTTTTTGAAGCAAATTTAGACCGCATAATAGTATTGGAAAAATATTTGGAACCGTTTCAAAAACAAATTGGAAATGAGGGTGTTGCCGTCACCAAAAAGTAAGTTGATTAAAAAAATCAAAACAAAAAAAATATATAAATTGAAAGATTGCGTCGAAATTAAGATGTGGTCTGCATACTCAAAAAATTTCATAGAGCTTCTGAAAAAGTCATACAAACATTTCATTGAAAGCAACTGTACGGGTTGAGAGATGATCTTTAGTTAAATTGATGTGCAGGGGCTGCACCACAGGGGCGGGGGGCAAAGGGTGGG
>JZLH01S0267370.1:0-14517 GCA_001188425.1 Eucidaris tribuloides
GAGAGAGATAATTCCAGTTATTTGGTAACAGAAAAAGAACCATTTTTTTGAAATCGAATATTAATTTGGTCCCTTAGAGGCATTAATGTGGCAGAGAGAGAGGAGACAGATGACGCCACAGGTTTTATTCAGTCCAATATAATGTAATTTACTAGTGTTGTATCCAAGGCCGGCCGCAAGGTCAATTCTAGTGGCCTGCGTCCTTTGGCGCGGTCCGAGTCACCACTGTACATATCCAATGGAATAGGTTGTGTTTTTGGTACGGTCTGGGACCCTCAAGAAACTTGTGGCCTCAAATACAGTCACTGACATTATGTTAAGGTAAATGAATCTGAGGGTAGTTACGCCATTCAACCTTTGGCATTCTTTGACTTTGGAATCCCAACTACAGACTAATGCAATGAAAACATTCATATTATAATCCATAATAGGAAAATATACAAAACAGTTTGTGTCTGGATCTAGCAACCAGGCACTTCTGGTAGCTGATATGGAATCAGATTATTGCAGTATTGATAGAAACACTTCAACAAGCTGGGATTTTGATAGCTTCCTTCATACAAGTGAACAGTTTTAAGGCAAATTTATCACAATTTTAATTTTTGTACTTTGTTGGGCAGTGTCAATGGGTGGCTTTGTTCCTTTAAACCTATCTGGCCCGGGGGGGGGCTAAAATGCCCCCCCCCGTCGACAAAGTTCGCACCATATCCGCGCGCGCGACATTTTTTGACCGCGTCACTCGCTGACTTTTTACTTTCAAAGTGTTGCGCATCTTTTGAGACGCAAATTCGCGACTCGGGTACACGGGGTTCCGAGGTTTACGCAACTTTCGTATTGCATGTGTCACGCAAAAATCGCGTCAAAACATGAAATCGTGTGTTATTTCAATGCAAAATTGTGGTTTTCAGCCCAAAATTCATAAATGTATTGATTATATTTACTTTTAACTGATTGAAATTAACTAATTTTATGCTATTTAATGATCGCAAAAGTGTCCCCTGAGAAATTTCATCCGAAAAAACAATAAAAAACAAAAAGGTCGAAAAAACAAAGAAATACATAAGAAATTCATGAAATAATAAAATACATAAGAATTAATTCTGATTCACCATTTTTTTTTGACAGATAAAATTGTAAGAATGTCAAAAGAATATTATCAGCCCATAAAATAGGAAAAAACATTCTGTAGCTGTTTAAGATGGGAGTTTATTGCAAAAATATGATTTTATACATAAAATGCATAATTAATTACTTAAAAATAGAAGATAATCATTTTCAAAATCTAACTATACAGCCTTGAGATTAGCGTCCGTCTCTATGCACGTGCAAATTTCGCGGCGAATTCCGCCCGCGATTCCGCGGCCAGAGATCCGAACCCGAACGGGGGGTCCAAACTTACGACCCCCCCCCCCCCCCCCCCGGGCTATGCAATTTCAAAAAAGCCCGGGCTGATTAGGGTTAAAGCCATTTTCTACAAAATCTAAATTGCCGACAAGTGTCAGATTTTGCTAGAATGGGTCACATCACATATATATGTTCAATATTTCCATATACCCAGCAGGATTTAAATCAAAAGTTTTAATGATTGTTGATCTGTCTGTGATAAAACAATATTTGAATGTGTGTGATCATCAAATTACCTTCACTTGTTTTAGGCCATGTATAATTTATAATGGAAATATACCTCTAACCAGATATAGAATTACCAGATATTGGAGAAGGAAATACATTTTACGATCAAATGGCTTTATTCAATGAAATTTGAATGTAGATTTGAAGCTGCATCAGATGCAATTTGAGGAATTATTGAAATTGTGTACATGTACATGGAGGTCTCATGGAAATTGATGAAGAATTGAAGATGTATACATGCCCTCTTGAAATATTCCATTTGTCATAAATCAAAGACATTGCTTAAATTTTATAACCCCCAAATTTACTAATGTCATATTATCCAATTAACTTGTTGAAAACCCAACACAATATATCTTGTTTTGTGGTCTATGGAAAGTGTATGTTACAGTAAAATCAAATCATCTTTAAAGACATTGGCTAATATTATGGAGCTTCAAATTAAAACAATGTTAAACTTTGCTATCTGAGCTACATTAGAGTGTCTGAATGGACAAATAAACACCCTAGAATACAAAAGTTAAGACATTTATGCTGCCACTGGTAAGATATGAATGAATAAACAATTAGTACTCGGGCAGAGTACAAAATAGCCTAGATCCACACACAGGAAGTCTATGGGAGGAAATGGGCAGGTGAATCCAGTCAACTTACGATTCTCACTTTTTTATAGCACTAAATAATCATTTTGAATTACAATTTTTTCAGGGTTTCATTTTTTGACCTTATCAAAGACACTTGGAGCATAGAGGGTTATTTAGCTCACCTTTTTTAGAACTATGGTCATTGTTAACCTGTGGCTTTAACAGATTAATCAGCATGTTATTTTGAACATATTTTACGATTTGAAAAAAGCTTTTGTGGGATTATATTCCAAAAATAGTCATAACTGTATAAATGCATTTATATGTTGTGAAGAAGTACTTTTATCTTTTTCTTGATTGACAGATTCAAATTTGTTTTCTTTATTTATCTGTAGTTTATAGGTGATATTCTGTCTTCATACGAGAGAGTACTAAAATCATCCGACAAGATGGGTGGATGGCAGATTTCTGCAGACACAGAATCCAAGCAAAGATTTGTCAACTTTACAATGCAGGGACTTGACAGAGGTGAGGAATCACGTTTATGACAAATGTATTATATGCTGGAAAAATGAGGGGGGGGGTAAGAGGGTGGGAAAGGAGAAAGAAGGAGAGAGAAAGGATAGGATGACAATGGGAAGGAGGAAATGGGTGATTTCTGATACACCGAGAAGTAAGAATCCTCTGAATACTACAGGCTGAGATTAAAAAAATCATAGATCCGTTGAATCAGAAGATGACAATTTGACACACATACAATTACACACAGACAGACAGTCAGACATAAAAATCATTTCTTTTTCATTCACATTGATATATTTCAAATTCTACATTCAGTAGATATTAACCTAGTTCAATTTTATAATCAAATAATTACATACAATAGCATATTGATACAGGAAAACAACTTGACTTCTCTATGCTACCAATATAGTTACAAGCCAGTTGCAATGTTATTCATGTGATCTGAGTAGAAGAATAAACTGAAATGGGCAGAGGCTGCAAGTCTGCCCGGATCCTGCGGGAGAATACTGGATTTTGATCCAATGCTCCCCCGTTCTCCCGACCCCATGCCCAAAATCTCCGCGGATAATCGGGATTTTAAACTGTTAAATTGTAAAATTTGTTATAAACGACTGAGATTTTGATTATTCACTTTTTCTAACTTTATTCCCGCGACTTTCTTGTATCCACATCGCGTCAACGACGATCACGGCTTGCTTAGTCCCACATAACAATCGCACTTTTGATCAGTGCAGCGCTAGCTAGCGATCGAATTCAGCGAGACTGGTAATCGTTTGCGCGCATTCCCTGTGTATGAATGTCACCAACCAACACTGCCGGTAAATGGTCGCAGTCTAAAGACTGGTGAATCCCACCGGCATGTACTGTGGGCGGTCCTAGTGTGCAGCTATCGTATGCGCAAAATATGACACATTCAATGGCGGCCCCGGTACTGTGTATAGACCAAAGATCGTAGAGGCGTGAGAAGCCGCTAGCGGCGCTATAACGTCTTTGGTATATAGACGGCCGGCCCGGTACTGTGTATAGACTTCCGGCAGAGAAAGACACGTTCGTAGAACACAATCGAAGATGAATTTATTTTGGAATAAAGTAATAATAATTTTGTCATCAAAGGGATTGTGTGGTGAGTTTGTTGTGTATAATTTGATATTGAGACATAGTTTGTGTTGAATGTTGATCATGGTTGTTCTTGTGTTTTGTTGGTTTTGTGATCTGTGATGTTTTGTTCACTGTGAGTCGTGTTTCCCTGCTGTGTTCGTTTCGTATGTCGTCTACTACGTGGTATGTCGATGCACTGTGCAATCGGCCTGGTTGTCAGTGGTGTTCAAGTTTTTTTTACTGTTTCGTTGTCGTTTCAGAGCAATTTGTTTTGTGTCAAATTCTTGTAATTTCTGATTTCAAATTTCGAGGTTTTTCCCTTCGAAAATGTGAACATTTTGAGGAAAAATATGTTTCCGTGATTTCCGTTTGAAAAGCACTTTCCGTTCAAAGCTGTTTCCGTGAATTCCGTCCGTTTTTCCGCGATCACGGAAAATCACTGTCCCTACTCATCCCCTCTAGACAATAAAGGTATTTTCATGTTAAAATGCATTCTTTTATGAATTATTTTCAAAAATATTTCTTTTAACATAAATCTACTAGTATTGCCTGAAGTATATTTTTAGTCAATGACAATTCATGAAATCTCTCTAACATTTTTAATATTGCATCTTATTCATCCTCTAGCAGTTTTGAATCAAGACATGTCATGCATGTTGATGGTTTAGACAGCTGTCGGTTACTATCAAATGTTGTTTCTTAATGTGTTATGCTACACAAAACTCCCACCCGTGGGACAACGTTCCGCCGCTCCCTCACAAAATCGTGCCTCTGCGAAATCTTCTGGATTCTATCATCTCAATGTTGGCAGCTCTGCTGAATGTAATACTCAATTTTATCATCATTTTATTGTTGTTCCTTACCGTGGTCTTAGGGGAATGTAATTGTAATGTAATAATGATTTTGTAGAGCAAGGGAATGAGCTGTAACCCCCTTCAAGCTGTTCAATAATCACATGATAAATTGATATCACTGCTGATGTTACCTTAGAGTAATGGACCAATTTATCTAAGACCTAAATCATTTGTCACTCTTCTGTCACACCTTACTCTCTTTCTACCTGATGTGTTATTTTACAGATGATGCTACTTCTTTAGATGAGGCTCAGCTCCAGAGGTGGTTAGAGAAGAAGGTTGTCTTTTATTCACTGCTCACAGATGTCTTGCAAGTTTGTTTCAGTCCAGGACGATCCATCACTCGGGTAAACATCACATTTGTTTTTTCCTACATGATCCAACCTTGTACAAATACAAATGGTAGATAATTCAAAACAATATGATTACAAGTAAAAGCTCATAGCACTGGAGGTGAAATAAGTAACATGATGTCAATGAAATTTGGTACCTCAGAAATGATAAATGTTCAGGAGAGTGCCCCCCACCCCCCCCCCAAAAAAAACTGGCTGTTGTTATAAGGTAACAAGAAATGGAAAACAATCTTCTTATCTGGCAATAGTAGCATTACATTTGAGATATGACAAAAGAGATTTGGACAAAACAAAATCTGGCTCCCCAATCTACAAGATTACATAAAAAAAAACAATTTTCACCAAAAATTTAGATATGAAGTTTATCACCCTATCGACAATAAATACTTGTTTAATCTTGTTCAACCCCAGTCTTTGTCGTTATTTATGGATTGTGCTCAGCCCCGGGTAAGATTCAGTCAGCTGAGCTCTGTCAATATAGTCCTCCACAATGTAATTTTTGGTCTAACGGGCTTCCTTTTACCGGATGGTGTCAATCTTGGGGCTAATTTGGGTGTGCAATCCTGGTCCATTCTGAGTACGATAGAAATTATCAAAATTTCTAGATGAAACAAACATTTGCCAGTTACATTGATGAGCCAGCTGCTAAGTTTAATTATTCATACCCCTTTTAACCTGAGAGGTAAAAGCAAGTTATGCAGATAAGTAATACACAATAACTTACCACATCACACTCAAATACAAAAATTACAATAAGCCTATGTGTATTTACATTTTGCACATGTTTAGAACAAAGGTCATTTTGGACGATGCTTGTGCAAGAGGCATTGGAAACACTATAGTTCAACGTGAAAACTATGTGATACATCATGCATGCACAAGATGCATATTCAGGAATGTACAGGTAGAGGTGTTATTCTCAACGGAATTGTACAATATCCATTATACAGCCCATCAATGGTCGCTGTCAGATGCCTATAAGAAGATCCATTCTTCAATGATCGTAGGCATATCCAGGATTTTTTGAAGGGAGGGGGGTGTTCATCGGTGGCCAAATCTTGTCCATATATGGCTGAGCAGCAACATGAAAAGCCTATAAAAAATAGTTATCAGATCTGACAGGATAATTTGTCACAGCTAAATCATGTCTCTTCATGGGAAGACTGTGAACGGAAAAGCCCTCACCCCCACCCCACCCCCCAAAAAACATCGGGTCCAAGGGGAGAATTTTTCATGGCCAAATCATGTCTGTTCACAGTCAAACACCATTGTTTCCTGTCTCTAGCTGGGGTTTAAAACTCCCCCCATTTTGAAAAAGGGGGTATTTGGGGGTGCTAACACCCCTTTTTGTAAAAGAGTAGTGTTTGAACACCCCGAAACAACCCCCTAAATACTAATATGTATAGTATTATCATTGTGGGGTCATTTGAGACATCTGCTAATTATGAACTGGCTTAACTTCTTTTCATTTGATTGGTCCCCCTCCCACAGGGTATCAGTGCCGCATCATCCGCATCTTTGAAGACGAGGCGGATGCCGTAATGGAAGACGTCATCCACCATGTCCCCACCCTGCCGCTGTGTCAGGACGCTCCCTGGTCCAAATTCCAAACATTCCTGGATCTTCTGGATCACTGCTAACATCTTTTCATTTGATTATAACCCCTCCCACAGGGTATCAGTACGGCATCAGCCGCATCCTTCGAAGACGAGGCAGATGCCATAACGGAAGACATCATGCACCATGTCCCCACCCTCCCCCTGTGTCAGGACGCTCCGTGGTCCAAATTCCAAACATTCCTGGACCTCCCCAGTCTACTGACCATCAACTACCACCTACCTCATGAGCTGCGACGTCAGTGGCGCTTCCTCTACGCCTCGGCGGTCCACGGGTTCAGTTTCTCGACCCTCCTGTCTCACATCCAGGGCAAGGGGCCGTCAGTCATCCTCATCAAGGATACGGAGGGGCGCGTCTTCGGAGGGTTTGCCTCGGAGAGTTGGCATATTGGACCAAACTTTGTTGGTGAATGTCTTTTAGTTTTAGACCTAAATACTAGTAGTCTTGATTTTAATAAAGGAAATGACTGGGAACGAAACGGTTGGGATCTGATAATATTATGTTTATAAGTTGATTAATAAATCCATGTCACAAAAAGGTTTTGTTATTTACCTTGACACCCCATATTAGATAAATCTTAAAGTGAGGGAAACTTACAGAAGAATTAGCCAAGTAGAAAGTGTAGACTTGATTCTTAATACAAGACTTTGTTAGAAATCATTATGATTAATAAAAATTGCTGCTGTAGCATTATAAAATCTCACACCAAAAAAAAACGTGAATGATGTCATATCTGGGGAAGAAAAGCTTGTACCTAAACTGTTTTTACAATTAAATTTCTTATCTGTTGTCAGCATAATGCAGTACATTTTCTACCAGTCATATGTTACACAGTACTGAAATCAAAGTTTCAAAATTAGGTGTTAATCATAAAAGTTTGGGATAGCATCATTGTTTTGATTTTTAAATATTTGCCTTTTCCATCAAACTTTGTAGCACCTTCCCCCTTTGCAAGAAAAGTCAGAACAGGGATGTAAAACATTCCAGCATTCAAGCAAATACCACAAGTCACAATGACCTCGTGTTCTTATCATTACTCTACAGGAAATGCTCACTGCTTCCTGCTTACGTTGACCCCTGACCTTGGTATTTTTGAGAGCAGCGGCCACAACGATCACTACATGTACCTCAACATAGATCAACAGACGATGCCCAATGGTCTGGTAAGAGATTTTGGTTTCTAATTTGAGCAATTTTTGTCATAAAACATTGTTTTGCTGATGTGTAAGAATACATACTCAGTGCCATGCATGTTCAAGTTGGTCAGAATTGTAGATACTCACTCAAATGACAGTACCTTGTTTATGCCTCCGCAATCATGTTTTCAGGTTGTCCGTCTGTGCATCTGTCCTTCCGTCCGTCCGTCCGTGCGTCCGTTCTTCCGTCCGTGCGTCCATCTGTCCATCCATTACTGGTTCTCGTTACCACGATAACTTAAGAACCCCTGATCTGATTAGATTTTGAAGGTCAAAGGTACCTGTTGTCTTTTACGCAATAACTTAAGAATGGCTTATCAGATTTTGATGAAACTTGAGTAGAGTATGTATTGTAAGGTACCGATGAACTGATGAGATTTGGAAGGTGATAAGTCAAAGGTCAAAGGTCACAAGGCTTCCTTCATGTCTGATTTGGGCTTGTTACCATAATAACTCGAGAGCGGTTTGTTGGATATCAATGTAATTTGGTTCAAGTATTTAGTATGAAGCACAGATTAACTGATTATATTATGGAGCTCAAAGGTCACGAGGCCTCATACATATCTGATTTGGGCTCAGTACCATTATAACTCAATAATCGCCGTCAGAGTTTAATGTGACTTGGGTCAAGAATGCAGTATGAGGCCCCGATAAAGTGATATTTCGGAGTTAAAAAGTCATAGGTCAAAGATCACAAGGACTTATACAAACCTCATGTGGTCTCATTACCAAGGTAACTTACAAATTTCTGATCAAATAGGGTACATGCATGCATAAGGCTTTTCAATCCAATTGGGTGGTAGTGCTGACTGCGGAGGCATACCCATCGACTGCACGCAGCTCTAGTTTTCTCACTTACTGAATGAAGTATTTCACTAACAGAAGTGATGAGAATGAAATATTGTTCAAAGGTTAGTGATATGATTGGAACACTTGAAAATGCCTCGAAAACCAAATGAGTTGAAATATATATCAACTATACACCAGCTGGAGTAGATCTCTCAGCTGGAAGGATTTGTCTCTAATTTGTTAACTTAAGGAGAATCAAGCATGAACATATTAGTATTTTAATTTTATCGGGGCACGATAAAAATAGGACCCATGGAGAGCCACACAGCAGGTTTGCCAGCCACATGGTATATTGACATTAATTACTTTAGAATGAGTCAACGTTTGACTACAAGATTTTCACACGAGAATCCTTACACAGTTTACTTGATTCTAGAGTAGATTCAGCCCAAGTTGAGGACTACCCCCAATCATGTCATTTACCTTTAAACATACAAAATTAGCCATTATCATAGATATGCTCACATGTTCCTAGTGTAACTATGTTATTTCAGGAATGCTTCATGGTTCAGTGGGTTTTGCATTAAGACCATCAAGTAATATTCCATGCATACTGGGGGCTAATGACTATCAAAGAAGAAAAAAAGATGATCTCAGGTAAATGAATTTCATAAATCGTGGCATTGTTGTCATGCAGCATAGGCCGGTGGTAGTTAGGAGCTTCACCACAATGCAGAATTACACCTGCTACGTTCACAGGAATATGGTGCTGACGTCAGCCTTAGATTGATAAAGATCTCAATAACATCTTCACGTCACAGATCATGTCGGTTATGAAACTTCAAAGTTTATTAAGCTGCAGATCTTGTTGACTCATTCCTGTGACAGTATTTGTGGCGTTTTTAGTGAAAATATCATTATCAAAGTTTTTGCGGTGCAGATCACATCCGATTCGGTTATCGTAATTGAAATTTTAATCTTCCCGTTGCATTAATTTGTGGGGCTGGATGTCTGTGAGTAGTGATGAAGTTTGCTCCCTCATACCTTTCATCACATTTATTAGACAAATAATTAATACTAATACTTACTATTGTCTTGTTCTTTTTGACAGGGTATGGGTGGACAGTTTGAGTACTTTGGACTATGGATAGACCAGGACTATGGTAAAGGCCACAGTAGAGCTAAACCAACATGTACAACGTATGACAGCCCACAGCTCTCAGGGTCTGCAGACTTCACTATTGATTCACTGGAGGTTTGGGCTGTTGGACCTGTTCCCAAAAAGAAAGAAGAGGTAATGTGTCATCTTTTATAGTACTTGGTATAATGACTAGAGATTGAACAATTACAAAACATGCTTCTTGACATTGATGCTATGCATTTTCTGAAGAGTAAAAAAAAAAAGAAGAAAAAAAAACCCATGAGTGACAACATATATCTGCATGTCAGATAATTAATTAATGATTAAGTCATTGAGTAATTTTTCGGGGGGGGGGGGATTGTTGGGTTTAAAGAGAAGGCAGTGCGCATGCCAAAAATACTGTATGATATAATTTGATATTATAATTTAAATTTAAATTTGTATTATTGTATTTTATCTCTTTATCAGATTGTGGAAATAAATGAATTTAAATTTAGATTTGAATTTGAATAAATTTGATGACTGTCTGAACCCATATGCAGTGTATGATATTATATGTGAAGGTTTCTTTGTAAATAAGTTCATTTCACTTCACAACTTGCTTTAATGCCTCTGCAACAAAGTTCCTGGAGTCATCATGTTTTCAGGTTTTCCGTCCATTTGTGCATGCATACGTGCGTCCATGCCTTCGTCCATGTGTCCATGCATCTGTTCGTCCATCTGTTACTGGTTCTCATTACCACAGTTACTTAACAATAGCTGGTCAGAATTTGCTGCAACTTGTGTCAAGTATGTTTTATGAGCCTGTAATGAAATGATTAGATTTTGGAGTTGAAAGGTTGAAGGTTATTTACATGTCATTTCAGCTCTTTACCATATTGACGACCTTTGATGTGATTGGGTACATACATGAATGAGGCTTGCCAATTTAATTGAATTTGACTGGGAGTGCAGAGGCATACCCATCAGCTGTGCACAGTCGAACGGCTCTAGTTCTTGTGTAATGTAAATAGAGACTCCATTATGTCATATATAAGTAACACCATTACACCTTGCTATTCCCCCATCTAGGATGAAGAGGGGCCTGTGAGTATTCTCGATAAAGATCCAGAGGCAACGGCTCTCCTGGAGATAGCTGGCAAGAAGAAGTACAGCGAGGGACTGAGAGAGGTGGAGGAAGATCCCACGGCAGATATCCCTGAAGTACATCAGTTACCTCCACTATCCTAGCACTCATAGTGGGATTACAAATTGTGATTGCCAACATCATTACAATCACAGCGATTAGAGTCTTACTACACACACAAGAAAAAAGTCTTTGGGGACAACAGGTGATTACAAGTTCGGTGTTGAAATCTGGTGTTAGTGTTGTAACAACACAAACACCTGCTAGAACACTGAACTTGAAGTCAGGCCTGGTGTCGAGGTTGACCTCGCATATTATGACGTACTTCCGGAAGTTGGTGTTGAAGCTGGTGTTGAATATCGTCTGCTGAACGGAGTGCCGTGGTTGGTGTTTGTGATTTACGTGTAATTTTCACATTCATCAACACCAACCTCTAGGGATTAGAAAATTTGTGACTTCAAGTTCGGTTTTGGTCTTGGTCTTGGTCTTGTTATTGGCAGAGGTAACTTGCGTGTGTGTGTTGGCTATGGAGAAGCTTCCCGTGCGAAGGAAACCGCTGAAAGTACCTTTTCCCCTTAAAAATTGACATAATTAGTCAAATTGATACTGAACTTCCATATGGAAATAGAGAAAAGTAACTTATCGTTCAGATTCATACAATTGTTCTGGCAGGCAGTATTGATTTGGTGTCAGTTTTGTAACATATGTCCATTTTTGGGCCATTGGCATAACTTTCAGCCAACATCATGAATCGCACGCGACGTCACTCGGTGTTGTGTGCAATTGATAGTGCAATCAGCATCACGATTTAAACTGAGCTCAGTGTTGGAGCTATGTTTAGCAGACGAGTTTGTTTCCTCCAACACCAACACCAACACCAAACTTCAAATCACCCAACATGAATAGAAATTGAAATTCTGGGTATGCTGTTGATCGACCTGGCATTGGATATTGGATGGATCACGCAGATACAATACACATGTACACATGCCCTCAAGTGCGTGGTATTCTAGCAGAAGTTGATGTAAGGTCACTTTAAGGTATTGGCTAACATTTACCACAGTTAAAAAAATCTAAGCCACATGATTCCCCATGCTATCAGTGTCTTTGATGAGGTCTAGAAATGAAGCCCTGAAAAAATTGTATGTTAAAATGATTATTTAGTGCTTTAAAAAAGTGAAAATAGTAAGTTGACCAGATTCACTTGCCCATTTCCTCCCATAGACTTACTGTGTGTACACCTAGGCTATTAAAATTCGCCCCGAGTTTTAATTGTTTATTCATGCAGAACTTGCCATTGGCAGTGTAATTTTCCAAACTTTTGTATTCTAGGGTGTTTATTTGTCCATTTGAACACTACTATGTAGCTCAGATATCAAAGTTTGACAATTTTTTAAATTGAAGCTCCACAATGTTAGCCAATCACTTTAAGTTCTGCCTCCCAGATCGTGTTTTGGAGGTCAAGCTGTTCCTACAAGGAATACACAACATGATTTGTGAGGATCATAATTAGAAAACACCTCTGGAGCACGATTTGAATTTGATTTGCAATCATGATTCTAGTTTACTGTCACACTTATTAAATAACCAGTAATTGCAGTTCCATTGGCAATCATGTTTTAGTTGCTGTGTGAAGATGGTCTATGACGACATTTGTCGTCTGGGACATTCCGGTAAAAGGCTTGCTGAAATCATTTTACTCGTCCAGGTAATGGAATTAAGTGGTGATGAGATTTATTTCTTCTAAATATTATCTGAAGATATTTAATCTCAAGTCTTACTTCTCTCTTTCAAGTATTAACTGTATCAAATGTCCACTATATGTGTCATTTTTTTGTTAATATTGTGTTGTAACTTGCACTGTGATTGTGCCAAATTTGACAATTGAAAATTTTACCTTGTTAACCCTTAAAGATTGTGCCCATGATTTGCACATCCCAAAATGAGCTTGTCGTCCAAATAAGCTGAAATCATTCATAATGTACAGATTCACATAAGTCTTCACCTCACAAAAGCCATGGGGCTGAAAATCTGATAACGTGAAAATAAATGCCGATAAAGTCCAAACAGAATGTGATGATGTAACGTCACAACAGTGAGTTTTGTGGCACTCATTGAATTTGAATATTAATTAGCTGTTAAACCAGTCTGACTGCAAGACCTGATTCGTTTATCATGTGGTGGAAACTGAATACCTGTTGATCAAAGCTCTCAAAGTCAAAAATTCGCACCAGTGCAGTAACTGCTGTTGGAGGGTTGTCAAACAATCTTTGCTACAATTGGACCCTACCAAATTCAAAATCAGTGGGTGAAAGCTACAGAAGTCTGAAAACTAGAGTGACTATCATGACAGAATGCAACTTCAACAATGGCCCAATTTCAAATGATTTATCATTTATATTTCATAAACTTGACAACATATCCGAAATAGATCAAATCTGAGCAAAAACAGTTAAACATATACTGAAAATTTGTGCATGTTGGTCATTTTAAAAACTAATCACACTTGGACTTGGTTGAGATTGAACTAATTTTGTATAAAATATTTGTATTTATTTATGGAAATGTGCACTCACTTTTGGGGACAGAGGCATTAAGCAACAAAACTTATTGTATCAAGTTTAAAGGTTAGGGACATGATAGGGAACACTTGAAAATGCCTCAAGAACCAAATGAGTTGAAATGTATACCAACTATACACTAGCTGGAGTGGATCTCCCAGCTGGAAGGATTTGTCTGTAATTTGTTTACTTAAGGAGAATCAAGCATGAACATACCAGTGTTTTATTTTTGTCCGGGTACGATAAAAATAAGACTCATAGAGAGCCCCACAGTAGTTTTGCCTGCCACGAGGGACAATAGACATTAGTTATTCTAGAATGAGTCGACGTTTGACTACAAGATTTTCACAGGATATTCCTTGCATAGTTAACTTGATTCTAGAGTTGTTTCAGCCCAAGTTGAAGACTACCCGCAATCATGTCATTTACCTTTAACAGAAAATTTATAAAATTTCTGGGCTTCTGTGGAAGCCTGTCGTCTCCGAATGTGCAATGTTGTCATCCCCTATGGATTTAATGATTTACTGATTATTCTTTGCACTATGTCAGGAAGAAGCATTATTAGTACTACGTATATATGAAAAATGGTAAAAACAGTAATACTTTATCATAATATATATATAAAGATATAATGTGTATGGTATTACAAATTCCTATTTTATCAGAGTCAATCAAGGGCATTTTTTTGTCAAAAATGTGTAACATTTATCATTAAGGATGGAAAATACATTGGTAACTTGCCAAGCAAATTTGTAATGATGAGATTGAAATTGAAAGTTGTTAAAATCAAATTTAGTCAATACAGGTATAATTTGTTCACATTGGTGATTGGGGCAGATATTTGATGTTAAAACATAACTTTGATCTATACTACATATATATATATATATATACAGGGTGGCCCAGAAAGAATGTTACGAGTATAATCGCTAATTTCTTTACCATTATTGGCAAAATGTCATTAATTTTTATTTCATTGGTTAGAACGTTCTTTTTCCAATAAAATGATACCAAGATCATTGATTTTGAGTAAGGCGTTTT
>JZLH01S0267370.1:14542-25470 GCA_001188425.1 Eucidaris tribuloides
GAGAGAGATTTTATAGTGATATTGTCGCCCTCGCCACCTTTAAAAAGACAATCTCGCTGTTTTTTAATTTTTTGGGCGAGGTGAAAGTCGGGGGTCGGTTTATACCTGCAAAATACGGTAACCCAATTGCTGACTGGTAACCAGATGGGACCCTGTACATACTCTAGGGAGATATCTCGAAGTCCTCGGATGAAGCTTGGCTCTCTCATACTTTCATGCGCAGTTCAGGAAGCGAATCATTGAATAATAATAATTACTATTGTCGTTGTTCTTTTTGACAGGGTATGGGGAGACATTTGAGTACTTCGATAGTGGATAGACCAGGACTATGTGTAAAGGTCATAGTAGAGCTAAACGAATGTACAACGTATGACAGCCCACAGCTTCAAGGGTCCGCAGACGTTGCACTATTGATTACTGAAGTTATGCTGTTGGCCCTGTCCAAAAAGAAAGAGGGATACTGTGTTATCTTTGTAGTACAACAGACGATTGAACAATTGAAACATTATTAAGTTGAATAAGAAAATTAAAAAACAAACATGCTCCTGGCATGAATGGCTATGCATTTTCTGATCAATAAAATAAAACCACAATGAGTGACAACATAGATCTGGCATAGAAGAATGTCAGTCCATTAATTAATAAATAATGGGAGGGATTGCTTGACGTTGTAAGAGAAGGAAGATATGTGCAAAGCAAAAAGTACTGGTAATGTGAATAATGTTTGCCTGTAACCAAAGCAGTATATGAATTAGTTTTAAGGATCTTTTGAAATTAGGCACTGTTCAACATACTTTTTTATTATTAAATGAGAAAATAAGAGACTTCATTATTTGATTTTGGGCAGCACATGGTACCTTCAGGGTCTGATGTATTCGTGGCGTACCAACATTGTTTTGTGGCTTCTTTGTGTTCATTAAAGGTACAGTTTGTATTAGTTGGTATAGTGTATAGTGGTACCAATGACCGTATACAGACATAGAACTGACAAAATCCAAGTAAGACGTAAGTTGGAGATGTTTTTAAGGCCGTTGTGGTTGGCATCAGACACTCACAAAACATTTTACTCAAAAAGAGTTTTTCAAACATTGAAGAAACACCTAAAAAATTAACTTTACATGCTTTGGTAACCCAGGGTACAGGCACTGAAAAGAAAATATGTGACTACACACACGATAGTCCTGAATAAAGTCGCACCAGGCAAAAGGTAAGGAAAGTGCCAAATAATTGTAATTATGATATAAAGTAGTACCAAAAGTAAAGTGTCCTCAGATATTAACCAATTTTTATGACGCTGAATTCACGATGTTACAAAGTTTGAAACATTCATATTTTTCACACAAAGTAATTTGTTTTCCATGTTTCTGTTTCAATAAAATTTGCGTTTTTCAATCAGGGTATCGTGGTGAACAGGGTCCATATAGATTCATTCAAATGGCCGGTTTGTACTTGTCGATTTTGTATCATAAATGATGACACTATTACACTTTGTTTCTATTTCCCCATCTAGGATGAAGAGGGACGCAGTGAGTAATTACTTGACAAAAGATCCAGAGGCAACCGGCTCTCCTGGGAGATAAGCTGGCAACGAAGAATACAGCGAGGGACTTGAGGGTTAGTGGGGGAAGATCCCACGGCAAGATGATCCCTACGAAGTCCATCAAGTTACCGTCCTACTAATCCTAGCACTCATAGTCGGGAACGACAACTAGGATTCCTTTCACACGGCGGCAAAATCGTGATTACAACAAGAGTGGCAAAAAAGCAAGTACAGCAAGGGACTGAGGAGGTGGATGAAGCATCCACGGCAGAATATCCCTGAAGTACATCGATTACCTCCATTCTCCCTAGCACTCACAGTGGAACACAATTAAGACTGTGGTACATGGGCGGCCAAGATCGTGGTTGAAAACATCATTACAATGCGCAGTGATTAGAGCTACCTACCGCACAATACAGAAAAAAAATCTTTGGGGACAACGGGTGATTTCAAGTCTGGTGTTGGTATTTTACAACACAACGACCTGCTAGAACACGCAAACTTGAGAATCAGGCCCGTGTCGGGGTTGACCTCTCAACAAATTTATGACAGTGCTTCCTGTAGTCCGTTCTTGAGCTGGTGTTGAAAATCTCTAACTGAAGCCAATCCAGGTGGTTGTGTTTGTGATTTGCATGTTATTGTTCCAATCATCACCAACCCGTAGGATTAGGAAAATTTGTGACTATCAATGTTCAGGTGTGTGTGTGTGTGTGCGTGGGTCTCTGTTAGCCAAGGTAACAGCATTGTGTATTGGCTATGGAGAAAGCTTACCCTCCGACGCAAACCGCTGATATACATTATTTCCGCCTAAAATGGACATACAATTCGTACAATTGAGTATGTTTATATGGAAATAAGAAAAGTACTTGTCCGTGGGTCAGCTTCATACAATTGTCTCTGGCAGGCAGTATTGATGATTTGGTGTCAGTTTTGTAAATATGTCCATTTTTGGACGCATTGGCATACACTTTCAGACTAACACCATGAATCGGCTGTGAATGTCACTCGTGTTGTGTGGCAAATTGATTGCTGCAATCGGCATCACGATTTAAACTGAGCTCAGATTTGAGCTCTGTTTAGCAGACGATTTTGTTTCCCCAACACCACGACCAACACCAAACTTCAAATCACCCAGAGCATGAATAGAAATTGAATTCTGGGTATGCTGTTGATCGACCTGGATTGGATATTGGCTGATCCGCGAGTTGCAATACGACATTTTTATTGTACAAAACCTCAATGCGTGGTCATTCTAATGGCAGAAGTTTTGGATATAAGGTAATTAAGTTCTGACCTCTCAGATCGTGTTTTGGAGGTCAAGTTGTATCCTACAAGGAATACACAAAATGATTTGTGAGGATCAATAATTAGAAAACACCTCTGGGAGCACGACTTTGAATCTTGCCATTTGCTATCCATATTCTAGTTCTGTCACAACTATAAAATATTAAATAACCAGTAATTGCAGTTCCATTGCAATCATGTTTTAGCTGCCGTGTGAAGATGGTCTATGACGACTTTGTCGTCTAGGACATTCACGATGTTGGAGCTCAAGTGACACAGTAAAAGGCTTGCTGAAATCATTTTTCTCCTCCAGGTAATGGAATTATAAGTGGTGATGGATTTATTTCTTCTTATGCTATCCGAAGATATTTAATCTCAAGTCTTACTTTTCTTTTTCAAAGTATTAACTGTATCAATGCGCACTATATGTGTCTTTTTTTGTGAATGTTGTGTCCGTAACTTGCACTGATGATTGTGCCAAATGAGAATATGGACATTTGAAAATTATCGTTTCAAACCCATGTCCATTGATTGTGCACCCCGAAATTGACTTATCATGCAAAATAAGCTGAAATCATCCATAATGTAAAGATTCACATAACTCTTCACCTTTCGCAAAGCAAAATCGATACGTAAAAATAAGCGCCGATAAAGTCCAAACAGCATGTGACGTGCAACTTCAAGCAGTGAGCATTGTGTCGCTCACTGACTTTTAATTCTAGCACAGCTGTTTAACTAGTCTGACGCAGACCCGATTCATTATCATCTGGTGAAAACTGAATACGCGGTCGATCAAAAGCTTACAAAGTCTGAAACTGACAAGTGCAGTTGGATTGTCAAGCAATCTCTGTTACGGTTGGACTCTACACATTCGAAGGAGTGGGGTGGAAAGCGACGTAAGTGTCTCAAAGCTAGACTATCATTACCAATGACAGAATACAACTTCAGCAATTGCCAATTCCAATGATTTATTGTTTATACTTCATACACTTGACAACATATGAATCCGAAATGGATCAAATCTGAGCAAAAACAGTTAACATATACTGAAAATTTGTGCATGTTGGTCATTTTAAAAACAACTCACACTTGGACTTGGTTGAGATTGAACTAATTTTGTCAAAATATTTGTATTTATTTATGGAAATGTGCATTCACTTTTGGGACAGAGGCATTAAGCAACAAAACTTCTTGTATCAAGTTTAATACAGAAAATATATAAATTTCTGGGCTTCTCTGTGGAAGCCGCGTCGTCTCCCAATGTGCAATGTTGTCATCCCTAATGGATTAAATGATTTACTGATTATTTCTTCTGCACTATGTCAGGAAGAAGTATTATGTAAGTACTCGTATATATGAAAAATGGTAAAAACAGTAATATTTATCATATTATATATATATTATATGAAAAAATATATAAAAAGATATATGTGTATGGTATTACAAATTCCTATTTTATCAGAGTCAATCAGGGCATTTTTTTTGTCAAAATGTGTAACATTTATCATTAAGGATGCAAAATACATTGGTAACTTGCCAAGCAAATTTGTAATGGATGAGATTGAAATGAAAGTTGTTAAAATCAAATTTAGTCAACACAGGTATAGTTTGTTCACATTGGTGATTGGGCAGATATTTGATGTTAAAACTAACTTTGATCTATACTACATATATATATATAATATATATACTAGCTGCACGCGGCGCTAAACGCGAGCACGCGGCGCTAACCGCGCGCCGCGTACAGCTAGGCTTTGTGTACCTCTCGTAAAATCACTTCTCGCAAACGTATAAATAAGAATCATTTGAAACAAAACGTTACACACCAGTTTAGTTTTATGAAATAATAAGGCCATACACATTCTGTATCAGTTATGAAGGCGAAGTACTTAAGAAACAGATTTTAATGAACAGATTTACCTGACACTTTATCTTTTTGATTCAGTTTAATGACATGAAAATGCACAGTACCACAGCATTACATAATATTCACACCCTATATTTTATTGTCAAATCAGACACAAACGATGTGAATTCATTACTTCATTTTATTTTGGTTTGATTTCATTTTCTTGAATTAAAAATATTCCAAGTAATTGGTTTAGTCGTGTAGTTATTCTATTAACATGTTTTGTAATCTGTTTCATATACACTGTACTGCAGCAATGCATTAGAATTCATTTTTGCAAATTATTGATAGTATGTAAAAGAATTTCATTATAACATGTTACATTCTGTTAATACATGTAGTAAAAACATTTTGTATTGCTGTAGATAGAAACATAATCCATTTGTCAAATAGATTTTTCTTTGCCTGATATTGCCATGACAGTCATTGGCACTGTGTTTGCAAGGATATGTTTTTTTTGTGACATATATTCAAACATATACATGCCAAGGACATTAAGTGGTGTGGTGGTGGTTGTCTTGCATTTTCTGCGCCCGCCTTAAAGTGGCGCCCGAGGCACGTGCCCCCTTAGCTACGGCCACTGACATATCTAATGTCCCCCCCCGCCTCCCAGATGTTTAGATGTGTGCATAAGTCTGAGTGCTGTGATTGTTCTTTGGCTAGTAATTTGGTAGGTACAATTTGTTGGCTGATTAAAATAATGGTCGTCATTTTCGTTAAAAATATCCAGTGCAATCAAGTTCTTTGAAGTTCAGGATGACGCCTTACATGAATTGGATGGTCTTGGACTCTTGGTGGTCAGAGGCAATGAAAATTGCGCCCCCAGTGCGGATCTATGGGGGTTAGGGATTTAACTCCCCCCCCCCTTGGGCTGTCAAGTTAAAATGTGATATGCACATAGAAAAATGTCATCATGTTTTAAAACCATTGGAAAGCAGTACAACACCATTAAACTTAGCATAAAATACTAATAACAATGCAGACACGATTTTCATTTTTGACATTTTTTTCACTATTACTCCTCCTAATTTATTTTATTCATTTACTTATTCATTTTTTTTCGGAAAAATGGATCGCATTTGATCGAGTTAAATTCTCCTTGTTAAAATTGGGTCTATCCGTAAATCATTACACTGAATTAATTGTAATCATACTTGCCGAAAGGTTTGTCATGAATAGTTCCTTTTTTTTCACAGTGTAGGCCCGTACCATATTTGTTTTGTATTTACTTATATTATTTATTATCATTGTCATTATTAATTTATTTATTTGATTTATTCATTGTATTTCTTTCATTGATTTTATTTATTTTATTTTATTTTGTTTATTTCGTTTTTATTTAATTTATTTATATATTTATTTATTGATTCATTCTGTTAATTCATTTATCTACATTTATTATATTTATTTATTCATTTATTATTTATTTGTTTATTTATATTATTTATTCATTCATTTATTTTGGCATCAAACAACACAGAGTATAATATTGCAAATGTAAACAAAAAGAGTAAAAACGGGAAAAAAAAAGCAACTACTCATAGGGATTCGACCCCAAGGTCCAAACGTGACTTTGGCAAAAACGACCCGTCGCCTACCCGCTCTGCCACAGTGCTGTCTCGAATCGATTGACGCACAAAGCAATTTTATACAAATTGATGCGTTCTTAAAATGACGTCATTTACGCTTGGCCCACTACAAATCTCGAGAATCGTCGCTTCTGACGCATCATGAACTGGATTTCATTCCATCTGCTTTTACCAACAAAAATACAACAGGAATACGTCTACGGTTTCAGATATTACGCATCGAGAATGTTGCAGTTAACAAAATTGATGCCATTCTTAAAAATGACGTCATTTACGGTTGCCCACTAACAAATCTCGACAATAGTCGGCTTCTGCGCGATCTTATATCTGGATTTCATTCCATCCGGTTTCACAAACAAATACAACAGGAATACGTCTACAGTTTCAGAATATTATAATGCATGAGAATGTTGCAGTTTACAACGAACGTCAGGTTTTTAGGTCCGAACGAAGGTCAAACTTGGCGGCAGAGTCCAACATGGAGCGTTTGCAGGGAAGGCGTGACTGTCACCTAATCCTTCCACGAATTATATATACAGATATTACAGGGTGGCCAGAAAGAATGTTACGAGTATATCGCTAATTTCTTCACGCATTATTGGCAAAATGTCATTAATTTTTATTTTGTTAGAACATTCTTTTTCCAATAAATGATACTAAGATCATTGATTTTGAGTAAGGCGTGTTGATTCTAGGCCATTTTTAGAGCAATGCAATTTCCCAATTCGCACAATTTTTCTACAGCGGCGGTCATCAGAACGCCAGATATTGTGGCCTCCGACTTGCCATGCAGCCACAATACCAGACAAACCGCATGACAATGGAGGTGTAGATAGCATCGTCTTCTTTATGAACAGACGAGGCATTCCAGGCTTTCATAAAGAAGACGATGCTAGCTACTCTCATTGTCATCGCGGTTTGTCTGGTATGTGGCTGGCATGGCAAGTCGGAGGCCACAATATCTAGGCGTGTCTGATGACCGCCGCTGTAGAAAATTGCGAATTTGGGAAATTGCATTGCCTCCTAAAAAATGCCCTAGAATCAACACGCCTTACTCAAAATCAATGATCTTAGTATCATTTTATTGGAAAAAGAATGTTCTAACGCAACAAAAAAACATTAATGACATTTTGGCCAATAATGGTGAGAGAATTAGCGATTATACTCGTAGCATTCTTTCTGGCCACCCTGTATATATAAACAATGGTGAAAACAGTAATTACTTTATCAGTATGTATATAAAAATAATGTTTATGGTTTATAAATGTTTATTTTATAAGATTCAATTAAGGGCATTTTTTCTTTTTTGGTCACAAATGTGTAACATTTATCATACTTATTACTTAAGGATGCAAAATACATTGGTAACTTGCCAAACAAATTTGTAATGATTACACTGAAATTGGGTTGTAAACATAACATTTACTTGATGTAGATATGTTGGTCCACATGGTGGTTGGTGGTTGGTACAGACATTTGATGTTATAACTTTGCTCTGTATACATTATTTCAAATTAGTCAAAACAGTGGATATTATTTATATTAACTTTTCTGTGTTATTTATAACATGTAATCTATAGTTCGCATAAAGAGTTTTCAGACTAACTACGATAGAGTGATGAAACAATGAAACTAAACAGGTGTTTACTTCGATTATGCAAATTTTGAGTTAGCATGAATATTTTTGTTCACATCTTTTGTTGACTAAAGGAAGCCATGGGTGGAAGTGATCTTTCTTCTTCGTTTTTTTTTTGGGGGGGGGGGGCTTGCTGTGGGAAGCACATTTGGCTGATTTTATTTCGTAAACCAGCATGGACACTGGACAGCTTCCAAAAACTATTCATTCAACTCTTTTAAAACTTCTCTTGCCATCAGTACTTTACAGGCTACTTGTTCATTATGCTGTGTGTTGGCTTATTTTATGTACTATGAATAGATTTAGGGTAGATCTCAAACACTGCACCAGGTACTTTATTCTTTATGTTGATTTATAATAGTTATGTAACTTTGATAATGAACATATTGACATGTATATCAGTATTAATATTTTCAATTTGTTGTATCATGCTAAAACATGATACTGTAACAGATCAAAAGACGGGTCATGTAATATGAGACATGTTTAGAGGTACAAATTTTACAAGACATATTGATGCAAGCAAATCATTTTATAGGATGATTCTAGCTGATTTGATTTCATTGATTGTAAAGAGACAGTAGATAGATGATGTTATCATACATGATTATGGTCAAGGAAATTATTTTGGTCATCATTGCAAAAACAGAAACCAACCATCCAGGGATAAAAGATTAGGTTGCTTAGGAATATGGATACTATCATTTATATTTAATAATTTAAGTTTATCTGCTATCATTACTGTTTACAAATACATGTACATGTACATGTACATGTACATATCGTATGTACTTGGGATTATAAATGTTTATTGTACATTTTGTAAGGAGTACGACAATCATGATTGCTGTAATAAGAACTCACATGTCCAAGGCATGGATATTTGTAATTTTGTCAATAAGAACTATTTTTTAAAACTTGATAACAGGTATGTCTGTGCATTGTTCTATATATTGTTACTTGCTAGTTGTATAAATTTAACTCACACTTAGAATGAATACAGCATACATTTATGGAACTCACACTTAGAATGAATACAGCATACATTTATGGAACTCACACTTAGAATGAATACAGCATACATTTATGGAACTCACACTTAGAATGAATACAGCGTACATTTATGGAACTATCTTTGTGGCTGAAATGCATACTTGTATTTAAAGTACATGTAATATTATGCATATAACTGTATAATAAAATCATGTAGCAACAAAGATTAATGCCATATATGCATTTTAAACATTTCTCTAAACATGATTTTGATTGGACTAGTAGTTGTGGTACTATCTCTAATGTTCTGTATTTTTTGAAGATGTGTACTTGTATTGTGAAGTATATAAGAGGTTGAACTTTGAATCTTATTTGCTTTATTTGTTATGTGTAGTATGTAAATGTAACGAGAAGCATAAAGCAATAAAATGCTCTATCTGGATGACTTTGGATTTCAGTTTCTGGATCATTTATTACGTCACAATAAATGGAGTGTCATTTCTTTAACGTCATAGCTAGATATCAGTATGTGGCAGTCAATGCAATGAATTCATACTCACTTAACTCTTAACATGCCACATGTTGCAAATATGCACCAAACAATACATACAATGTTCAAATATGTCGGGGGGGGGGGGATCTTGGCCTGCGAAATTTTTTTTATACCTTCCAAAATTACAAGCTAAACATGACAACAGCAGGCGGGCCGGACCACAAATCCAAACCATTGTTTGCCTGCTAAAATTGTTTTACCTGCCAAATTGCAGCCAAACATCTCCAACTAAGCAAAGGCGGGCGGGGCGGGGCGAAGGGCTGTAGGGGGGGGGGGTGAACTGTCCACCAAAACCATTTTCTCTACCAAACATTTTTCACTGCACAAATGAACAACAATGGGGGAGGGGCAGATTTTCCTCAAACAGTAATATCCCCATTATTTTTATACTTTTAACAAAATGGAAGGGGGGGCAGTGCCACCCCCCAACTGCAGTAGAAGATAATTTGCATTGTACACTTCAATGTCCTCCATGTAGTTTTTGCATAAATTACAGAACTGATAAAATTATTTACATAAATATGCTATTAGTAAGGATATATAAGTAGTTATACCATAATTGAAAAGAACACTATGGCATCAATAATCTCAGATGCCTTTGCCATAATCAAATGATCAACCCTTCATGTCACTCCATGTAGTTTTATTGACTAAAATTACAGAATTGATAAAATTATTTAACATAAAGTATTGCTATTGTAAGAGATAGTATACTAGTTCATACCATAATTGAAAGAAATCTATGCAATCAAATAATCTCAATGCTTGCGGCCATAATCAAATGATCAAAAGACTATTAATAGCTCGTCTTTATTTTTTCATGATAAATACCACATTTGGTTCTTGATGAAGAGCCATTTAATCAGCCATCTTATTATCTTTTCAATTGTGGGACGTCGTTGGAACAATGAAAAGATGAAATACATAAAAATTACCTGATATCAGGCTTCTCACTATATAAAAAAAAAAAAACACCGGGTAGCAAAAAAAAGAATCTAGATTGTTAATTCGCCAACTAAGACGAATTGGTGATCCGCGGTAACGCTTCGATCATTAAATTAAAGAAATTGACAAAGCAATGTATATCATCATCATTGCATATGAATTATGTCGCCTCAATCACCCTGCAATTGTCTATGAAACATTAATTAGAAATTCGACGTGCGCGTACAGCATTCCGTCGCGACCGCGTACGGCTATATAAGACCAGTGATGACTTTTGATCCGAAGTTACTGTCACCCAAGTTGTTATTTAATCCACACCATTCCCCATGAGATATGCCGGCAAAATAACGATTTTTCTTCGTGACGTCACGGAGGACGCCACAAAGATTCTGCTTGCAAAGTACTGCTAAACTGTTATCTACGGAATCAAAGCTATCCAAGAATGACCAATACAAGTGGGGTCCATCGTTTTATTCTAA
>JZLH01S0267370.1:25495-42669 GCA_001188425.1 Eucidaris tribuloides
AGCAAACCACCATTATGTTTCGCTGTCTGCTAGTGGGTGTTTAAAACTCCCGGCCCATTTTGAAAAGGGGGTATTTGGGGGTGCTAACAGCCCCTTTTTTTGTAAAAGAGTAGTGTTGAACACCCCGAAACAAACCCCTAAATACTATATATAGTATTGAATCATTGTGGGAGTCCATTGAGACATCTGCTAATTATGAACTGGCTTACTTCTTTTCATTTGATTTGGTCCCCTACCCACGGGATCAGTGCCGCCATCATTCCGCATCTTTGAAGAGCGAGGCGGATGCCGTAATGGAAGAGTCATCCCACCACATCCGCCTACGCCCTTGGTGTCTGCCCGGCTGTGTCAGGACGCTCCTGGTCGCAAGATTCAGAAGCCTTCCTGTGATCTTCTGGATCCGCTAACATCTTTTCATTATTATAAACCCTCTCCGCACAGGGTATCAGTAGCGGCAATCAGCCGCATCCTTCGAAGACTGAGGACAAGATGCCATAACGGAAGACAATCATGCCACATGTCCCCAACCCTCCCCCTGTGTCGGGACGCTCCGTGGTCAAATTCAAACATTCCTGAGCCATGCCCCAGTCTACTGACCATGTCAACTACCACCTACGACTCATTGAAGCTGCGACGTCAGTGGCTGCTTCCTCTTACGCCTCGGTGCGGTCCATCGGGTTCAGTTTTGCTCGACCCTCCTGTCTCAACATCCAGGCAAGGGGCTTTCGTCAGTCATCCTCATCAAGGATACGGAGGGGGGCGCGGGTCTTCGGAAGGGTTGTAGCCCGGAAGAGTTGGCATGATTGGAACCAAACTTTGTTGGTGAATGTCTAATTTAGTTTTAGACTAATACTTAGTAAGTCTTGATTTTAATAAAGGAAATGACTGGAACGAAACGGTTGGGATCTGATAATATTATGTTTATAAGTTGATTTATAAATCCATGTCACAAAAAGGTTTTGTTATTTACCTTGACTACCCCATAATTAGATAAATCTTAAAGTGAGGGGATAACTTACAGAAGAATTAGCCAAGTAAGACAAGTGTAGACTTGATTCTTAATACAAGACTATTGTTAGAAATGCATTAATGATTAATAAATTATTATTGCTGGCTGTAGCATTATAAAATCTCACACCAAAAAAAACGTGAATCGATGTCATATCTGGGGAGAAAAGCTTGTACCTAAACTTGTTTTACAATTAAATTCTTAGTCTGTTGTCAGCATAATGCAGTAACATTTTCTATCCATCATATGTTACACAGTACTGAAATCAAAAGTTTCAAAATTTAGGTGTTAACAAAAAGTTTGGATAGCATCATGTTTTGATTTTTAAAAATATTTGCCTGTTTCCATCAAACTTGTAGCAAGCGCTTCCCCTTTGCAAGAAAAGTCAGAACAGGGAATGTAAAAACATTCCAGCGCATTCCAAGGCAATACCACAAGATCACAATGACCTATCGGTGTTCTTATTCATTACTCTACAGGATAATGCTCACGTGCTTCGCTGCTTACGTTGAACCCCTGACCTTGGTATTCTTTGAGAGCAGCGCCACAAGAAACGATCACTAGCATGTACCTCAGCATAGATGCAACGAGCGATGCCCAATGGTCTGGTAAGAGATTTTGGTTTCTAATTGAGCAATTTTTGTCATACAAACATTGTTTTGCTGATCGTGTAAGAATACATACTCAGTGCCAAATGCATGTTTTCAATGTGGGTCAGAATTGTAGATACTCACTCAAATGAGCAGTACCTTGTTTATCCTCCGCAATCATGTTTTTCAGGTTGTCCGTCGTGCATCTGTCCTTTCCGTCCGTACCGTCCGTGCGTCGTTCTTCCGTCGTCTGCGTCCATCGCTGTCCATCAATACTGTTCTCGGTTAACCACGATAATTAAGAAGCACCCTGATGCTGATAGAATTTTGAAGGTAAAGGTACCTGTTGTCTTTTACGGCAATAACTAAGAATGCGCTTTATCAGATTTTGATGAAACTATGAGTAGAGTATGTATTGTAAGGTACGATGAATCTGAGTGAGATTTGGAAGGCTGATAAGTTCAAAAGGTAAAGGTCACAAGGCTTCCTTCATGTCTGAATTGGGCTTGTGTTACCATAAATAACTCGAGAGCGGTTTGTTGGATAATCAATGTAATTTGGTTCAAGTATTTAGTATGAAGGCACAGATTAAGTGATTATATTATGGAAGCTCAAAGGTCACGAGGCCTTCAATACATATCCGATTTGGGCTCAGTACCATTATAACTTCAATAATCGGCCGTAGGTTTAATGTGACTTGGGTCCAAGAATGCAGTATGAGGCCCCGATAAAGTGATATTTCGGAGTTAAAAAGTCATAGGTCAAAGATCACAAGGACTTTATAACTCATGTGGTCCATTTACCGAAGGTACTTACAAATTTCTGAATCAAAAATAGGGGTACATCAGCCAATAAGGATTTCAATCGCAATTGGGTGGTAGTGCCTGACTGCGGAGGCCATAGCCATTTCGACGTGCACGCAGCTGCTAGTTTTCTCACTTACGAATGAATATTTCACAACGAAGTGATGAGAATGAAATATCTGTTCAAAGGTAGTGATAGATTGCGAACACTTGAAAATGCCTCGAAAACCAAATGAGTTGAAATATATATCAACTATTACAACCAATGCTGAGTAGATCTCTCAGCTGGAAGGATTTGTCTCTATTTTGTTAAACTTAAGGAGAATCAAGCATGAGACATATTAGTTTTTAATTTATCGGGGCACGATAAAAATAGTGACCGCATGAGAGCCACACAGCAGGTTTGCGCAGCCGACATGGTATATTGACATTATTACTTATAGAATGATGTCAACGTTTGACTTACAAGATTTTCACAACGAGAATCCTTACACAGTTACTTGGATTCTAGAGTAGATTGCAGCGCCAAAGTTGAGGACTATCCCCAATCATGGTCATTTGCCTTTAAACATACAAAATTAGGCATTATCATAGATATGCCTCACATGTTCGCTAGTGTAACTATGTTTATTTTCAGTGAATGCTTTCATGGTTCAGATGGGTTTGCATAAGACCATCAAGTAATATTCCATGGCATTACTGGGGGCTAATGACTATCAAAGAAGAAAAAAAGGATGATCTCAGGTAAATGAATTTCATAAATCGTGGCAATTGTTGTCATGCAGCATAGGCCGGTGGTAAGTTAGGAGCTATCACGCATCAATTGCAGAATTACACCTTGCTACGTTCACGAGAATATGGTGCTGACGTCAGGCTTAGATTGATAAAGATCTCAATAACATCTTCACGTCACAGATCATGTAAGGTTATGAAACTTCAAAGTTTATTAAGCTGCAGATTTGTTGACTCATTCCTGTGGACAGTATTTGTGGCGTTGTTTATAGTGAAAAAATATCATATCAAAGTTTTTGCGGTGGCAGATCAACATCGATTCGGATTATCGTAATTGAAATTTTAATCTTCCCGTTGGATTTAATTTGTGGGGCTGGAGTGTCTGTGAGTAGTGAATGGAAGTTTGCTCCCATCATACGGCTTTCATCACAGTTTATTAGAACAATAATTAATACTAAATACTTACTATTGTCTTGTTCTTTTTGAGCAGGAGTATGGGTGGAGCAGTTTGAGTACTTTGGACTATGGATGAGACCAGGACTATGGTAAAGGCCCAAGTAAGAGCAAACGCAACATGTACCAACGTATGACAGCCCCAGCTCTCAGGGTCTGCAGACTTCAACTATTGATTCACTAGGAGGTTTGGGCTGTTTGGACCTGTTCCCCAAAAAGAAAGAAGAAAGGTAATGTGTCATCTTTTAATATACTTGGATATATATGATAAGATTGACAATTACAAAACATGCTTCTTGACATTGATGGCTATGCATTTTCTGAAGAGTAAAAAAAAAAAAAGAGAAAGAAAAAAAAACCCATGAGTGGACAACATATAGGCTGCATGTCAGATAAATTAATTAATGATTAGTCCATTGAGTAATTTTTCGGGGGGGGGGGGGGGGATTGTTGGGTTTAAGAGAAGGGCAGTGCGCATGCCAAAAATACTGTATGATATAATGTTGATATTATAATTTAAATTTAAATTTGTATTATTGGTATTTTATCTCTTTATCAGATTGCGTGAAATAAATGAATTTAAATTTAATTTGAATTTGAATAATATGATGACATGTCTGAACCATATGCAGGTGTATGATATTATATGTGAAGGTTTCTTTGTAAATAAGTTCAATTTCGGACTTCACAACTTGCTTTAATGCCTTCTGCAACAAAGTTCCTGGAGTCATCATGTTTTCAGGTTTCCGTCACATTTGTGCATGCATACGTAGCGTCCATGCCTTCGTCCATGTGTCCATGCATCCTGTTCGTCCATCTGTTACTGGTTCTCATTACACACAGTTACTTAACAATAGCTGGTCAGAATTTGCTGCAACTTGTGTCCAAGTACTGTTTTATGAAGGGCCTGTAATGAAATGAATTAGATTTTGAATTGAAAGGTTGAAGGTTATTTCAGCATAAAGTCATTTTCAGCTCTTTTACCGATATTGACGACCTTTGAATGTGATTGGGTACATACATGATGAGGCTTGCCAATTTAATTTGAATTGAGCTGGGAGTGCAAGAGGCATACCATCAGACTGTGCACAGTCGAACGGCTCTAGTTCTTGTGTAAGTGAAATAGAGACTCCATTTAGTCCATATATAAGTAACACATTACACCTTGCTATTCGCCTCGTCATCTAGGATGAAGAGGGGCCGCTGTGAGTATTCTCCGATAAAGATCAGAGGAACGGCTTCTTTCACTGGATAGCTGGCTAAGAAGAAGTACAGCGAGGGAAGCCTGGAGAGAGGTGGAGGAAAGATCCCACGGCAGAATTCCCTGAAGTACATCAGATTACCTCCACTATCCAGCGACTCATTAGTGGGATTACAAAGTTGTTGATTGGCCAAACAATCATTACAATCACCAGCGATTAGAGTCTTACTACACACCACAAGAAAAAAGTTTTGGGACAAACATGGTTGATTAAAGTTTCGGGTGTTGAAATCTGGTGTTAGTGTTGTACAACACAACACCTGCTAGAACACTGAAACTTGAAGTCAGGCGCTGTGTCGAGGTGAGCTCGCATATTTATGACGACTTCCGGAAGTTGTGTGTTGAAGGCTGGTGTTGAATATTCGTCTGCGTGAACGGAGTGCCGTTGGTTTGTGTTTGTGATGTTACGTGTAATTTTCACATTTCATCACACCCAAACCTTCTAGGGATAGAAAATTTGTGAGCTTCAAAGTTCGGTTTTGGTCTTGGTCTTGTCTTGTTATTGCAGAGGTAACTTGCGTGTGTGTGTTGGCTATGGAGAAGCTTCCGTGCGAAGGAAAAGCCGCTGAAAGTGTACCATTTTGCCCCTTAAAAATTGACATAATTAAGTCAAATTGGATACTGAAGCTTCCAATATGGAAATAGAGAAAAGTTAACTTATCCGTTCAGATTCTCACAATTGTCTGGCAGGCAGTATTGATTTGGTGTCAAGTTTTTGTCATATGTCCATTTTTGGGCCATTGGCATAACTTTCAGGACCAACATCATGATCGCTACGCGAACGTCACTCGGTGTTTGTGTGGGCAATTGATTAGTGCAATTCAACATCACGATTTAAATGAGCTCAGTGTTGGAGCTATGTTTACAAACGAGTTTTTTGTTTCCTCCCAACACCAACACCAACACCAAAGCTCAAATCACTGCCAACATGAATAGAAATTGAATTCCTGGTTGCTGTTGATCGACGCATGGCTATTTGGATATTGGATGGATCACGCAGATACAAATACACATGTTACACATGCCCTCAAGTGCAGTGGTATTCTAAGCAGAAGTTGATGTAAGGCAGCTTTAAGGTATTGGCTAACATTCACCACAGTTAAAAAATAATCTTAAGCCACATGATTCCCATGCTATCAAGTGTCTTTGGAATGAGGTCTAGAATGAAGCCCCTGAAAAAAATTGTATTTAAAATATTATTTAGTGCTTTAAAAAGTGAAAATAGTAAAGTGTGACGCAGATTCAGCTTGCCCATTTACCTCCGGCATAGACTTACTGTGTGTTACACGTCTAGGCAGATTAAAATTCGTCCCCGAGTTTTTAAATTGTTTATTCATGCATGAATCTTGCCATTGGCACGTGTAATTTTCCAAACTTTTGTATTCTAGGGTGTTTATTTGTCCCATTTGAAGCACTACTAATGTAGCTCAATATCAAAGTTTTGAACAATTTTTTAAATTGGAAGGCTCCAGCAATTTGTTTTAGCCATCACTTTAAGTTGTGCCTCCCAGATCGTGTTTTGGAGGTCAAGACTGTTTCTACAAGGAATAACACAACATGATTTGTGAGGATCATAATTAGAAAAAAAAACCACCTTTTTTTCCCCCCCTGGAAGGCAACGATTTGATTGATTTGGCAATCATGATTCTAGTTTACCTGTCACACTTATTTAAAATAACCAGTAATTGCAGTTCCATTGCAATCATGTTTTAGTTGCTTGTGTGAAGATGGTCTTATGACGACATTTGCGTCTGGGACATTCTCGGTAAAAGGGCTTGCTGAAATCATTTACTCGTCGCCAGGTAATGGAATTAAGTGGTGATGAGATTTATTCTTCTAAATATTGATCTGAAGTATATTTAATCCTACAAGCTTACTCTCTCTTTCAAGTATTAACTAGGTCATCAAATGTCGCACTTATATGTGTCATTTTTTTTGTTAATATTGTGTTGTAACTGCACTGTGATTGCTGCCAAAATTTGACAATTGAAAATTTTACCATTGTTAACCCTTAAAGATTGCTGCATGATTTGCAATCCCAAAATGAGGCTTGTCGTCCAAATAAGATGAAATTCATTTCATAATGTACAGATTCACATAAGTCTTCACCTCACAAAAGCATGAGGGCTTGAAGAATCTTTGATAACGTGAAAATAAATGCCGATAAAGTCCAAACAGAATGTGATGATGTAAACGTCACAAACAGTGAGTTTTTGTGGCACTCATTGAATTGAAATATTTAATTAGACTGTTAAACCAGTCTGACTGCAAAGACCTGATTCGTTTATCATGTGGTGGGAAACTGAATACCGTGTTGATCAATAGCCTCAAGTCAAAAAAATTTCGCACCAGTGCAGTAACTGCTGTTGGAGGGTTGTCAAAACAATCTTGGGCTACAATTGGACCCTTACCTATTCAAAATCAGTGGGTGAGCTACAGAAGTCTGAAAACTAGAGTGAACTATCATGACAGAATGCAACTTCAACAATGGCCGCAAATTCAAATATTTAATCATTTATATTTCATGAAACTTGACAACATATCCGAAAATAAGATCAATCTGAGCAAAACAGTTAAACATATACTGAAAATTTGTGCATGATTGGTCAATTTTAAAACTAATCACACTTGGGACTTGGTTTAGATTGAACTAATTTTGTATATAAATATTTGTATTTATTTATGGAATGTGCACGTCACTTTTGGGGAGCAGAGGCAATTAAGCAACAAAACTATTGTATCAAGTTAAAGGTTAGGGAGCATGATAGGAAACACTTGAAAATGCCTCAAGAAACCAAATGAGTTGAAAATGTATACCAACTATTACACTATGCTGGAGTGGATCTCGCGCAGCTGAAGGATTTGTCTGTAATTTGTTTACTTAAGGAGATCAAGCATGAACATACAGGTTTTTTAATTTTTTTGTCCGGAAGGTACGATAAAAATAAGACTCATAGAAGAGCCCACAGTAGTTTTTGGCCTGCCTACGAGGGACAATAGACATTATTATTCCTAGAATGAGTCGACGTTTGACTACAAGATTTTCAACAGATAGTTCCTTGCATAGTTTAACTTGAATTAAATAGAGTGTTTTCAGCGCCAAGTTTGCAAGACTACCCGCAATCATGTCATTTACTTTAACAGAAAATTTAATAAAATTTCTGGGCTTCTGTGAAGCCTGTCGTTCTCCGAAATGTGCAATGTTGTCATCCGCATATGGATTTAATGATTTACTTGATTTATTCTTTGCCTATGTCCAGGAAGAAGCATTATTAGTACTACGTATATATGAAATGGTAAAAAAGTAATATACTTTATCATAATATATATATAAGATATATATGTTTGTATGGTATTACAAATTCGCTATTTTATCAGAGATCAATCAAGGGCATTTTTTTGTCAAAATGTGTAAACATTTATCATTAAGGAGGAAAATAATTGGTAAACTTGCCAAGCAAATTTGTAATGATGGAGATTGAAATTGAAAGTGTTAAAATCAAATTTAGTCAATACAGGTATTAATTTTGTTCACATTGGTGATTTGGGGCAGATATTTGATGTTAAAACATAAACTTTGATCTACTACTACATATATATAGTATATATATACAGGGTGGCCCAGAAAGAATGCTTACGAGTATAATTCGCTAATTTCTTACCATTATTGGCCAAAATGTCATTAATTTTTTATTATTGCGTTAGAACGTCTTTTCAATAAAATTGATACTGAAGATCATTGATTTTGAAGTTAAGGCGTGTTGATTCTAGGGCGCATTTTTAGGAGGCAATGCAATTTCCCAAATTCGCCAATTTTTCTACAGCGGCGGTCATCAGAAGCCTAGATATTGTGGCCTCCGACTTGCCATGCCAGCCCACATACCAGACAAACGCGATGACAATGGGGTGTAGATAGCATCGTCTTCTTATGAAAGCGTGGGCAATTCCAGCGCTTTCATAAGAAAGACGATGCTAGCTACAATATGTCATCGCGGTTTGTCTGGTATGTGGGCTGGCATGGCAAGTCGGAGGCCACAAATCTAGGCGTTTCTGATGACCGCCGCTGTAGAAAATTCGGAATTTGGGAAATTGCATTGCCTCTAAAAATGGCCCTAGAATCAACACGCCTACTCAAATCAATGATCTTAGTATCATTTTATTGGAAAAGAATGTTCTAACCAACAAAATAAAAATTAATGACATTTTGCCAATAATGTGTGAAGAAATTAGCGCATTATACTCGTAGCATTCTTTCTGGCCACCCTGTATATATAAACAATGGTGAAAAAAATAATACTTTATCAGTATGTATATAAAAATAATGTTTATGGTTTATAAATGTTTATTTTATAAAGATTCATAAAGGGCATTTTTTCTTTTTTGGTCACAATGTGTAACATTTATCATACTTATTACTTAAGATGCAAAATACATGGTAACTTGCAAAACAAATTTGTAATGATTACACTGAAATTGGGTTGTAAACATAACATTTACTTGATGTAGATATGTTGGTCCACATTGGTGGTTGGTGTTGTACAGACATTTGATGTTATAACTTTTGCTCTGTATACATTATTTCAAATTAGTCAAAACAGTGGATATTATTTATATTAACTTTTCTGTGCTTTTTTATAACGTGTAATCTATAGTTCGGATAAAGAGTTTCAGACTAACTACGATAGAGTGATGAAACGATGAAACTAAACAGGTGTTTACTTTGATTATGCAAATTTTGAGTTAGCATGAATATTTTTGTTCACATCTTTTGTTGACTAAAGGAAGCCATGGATGGAAGTGATCTCTCTTTCTTTTCGTTTTTTTTTTGGGGGGGGGGGGAAGGGGGAGAGGGAGAGGTGGGGGGCTTGCTGTGGGAAGCACATTTGGCTGATTTTATTTCGTAAACCAGCATGGACACTGGACAGCTTCCCAAAACTGTTCATCCAACTCTTTTAAAACTTCTCTTGCCATCAGTACTTTACAAGCTACATGTTTATTATGCTGTGTGTTGCCTTATTTAATGTACTATGAATAGATTTAGGGTAGATCTCAAACACTGCACCAGGTACTTTATTCTTTATGTTGATGTATAATAGTGATGTAACTTTGATAATGAACATATTGACATGTATATCGGTATTAATATTTTCAATTTGAAACAGATCAAAAGACGGGTCATGTAATATGAGACATGTTTAGAGGAACAAATTTTACAAGACATATTGATGCAAGCAAATAATTTTATAGGATGATTCTAGCTGATTTGATTTAATTGATTGTAAAAAGACAGTAGATAGATAATGTTATCATACATGATTATGGTCAAGGAAATTAACTTGGTCATCATTGCAAAAAACAGAAACCCACCATCCAAGGATAAAAAAATTAGGTTGCTTAGGAATATGGATATTATCATTTATATATTTAATAATTTAAGTATATCTGCTATCATTACATGTACATATGGGTATGTACTTGGGATTATAAATGTTTATTGGAACATTTTGTAAGGAGTACGACAATCATGATTGCTGTAATAACAACTCACATGTCCAAGACATGGATATTTGTAATTTTGTCAATAAGAACTATTTTTTAAAACTTGATAACAGATATGTCTGTGCATTGGTCTATATATTGTTACTTGCTAGTTGTATGAATTTAACTCACACTTAGAATGAATACAGCATACATTTATGGAACTATCTTTGTGGCTGAAATGCATACTTGTATTTAAAGTACATGTAATATTATGCATATAACTGTATAATAAAATCATGTAGCAACAAAGATTAATGCCATATATGCATTTTAATCATTTCTCTAAACATGATTTTGATTTGACTAGTAGTTGTGGTACTATCTCTATATTCTGTGTTTTTTGAAGATGTGTACTTGTATTGTGAAGTATATAAGAGGTTGAACTTTGAATCTTATTTGCTTTATTTGTTATGTGTAGTATGTAAATATAACGAGAAGCATAAAGCAATAAAATGCTCTTACTGGATGACTTTGATTTCAGTTTCTGATCATTTATTACGTCACAATAAATGGAGTGTCATTTCTTTACAGTCATAGCTAGATATCAGTATGTGGCAGTCAATGCAATGAATTCATACTCACTTAACTCTTAACATGCCAATGTTGCAAATATGCACCAAACAATACATACAATGTTCATAGAGGTTTAATTTCCTTGGCAAGGTAAGAGTTAAATTTATACTCACTGTCAACAGCCAGTTGGCCACTAAAGCCCACATCACTTTGATCCGAATATTTGAAGAAAATGACACCCTAAAAATCTGATTTGTACACAGATACATTGAGTGTACATTACAAAACATCACAGTTAAGTTGTAATAGCTCATCTAGACACATATGTATAAATACACAAGATCATATGTTACTCGCGTTGAGAGATATTTCTCGGGGTTCATTCCCTTTTATGATGGCACAAGTGACATGAAAGCAGGGGCGGCGTCGGGGTAAAATCTTAGTGGGGGCGAAAAAAATCTGTCGGGGGGGGGGGGAAATTTGGCTGCCAAAATTTTTTTTACCTGCTAAATTACAGGCTAAACATCTAACAAGCAGGGCTAAAATTGTTTTTTACCTGCCAAATTGCAGCCAAATATCATCCAACAAGCAAAGGGGGGAGGGGGGGGGGGGTAGGGGGTGGCAACGTCTACCAAAACCATTTTCTGCCTGCCAAAACATTTTTCACTAGCCAAATGAACAACAATGGGGGGAGGGGGCAAATTTTCCCAAAAAACAGTAATATCCCCGTATTTTCATTACTTTTAAAAAATGAACGGGGGGGGGGGGGGTTGACACGGCCCCTGCATCAAAGGGTTAAATGGGTAACATTATTGTCACAAGTTATGAGTAGAATTATTGCACTTGTAACACCTTCATGTCACTCCATGTAGTTTTTGATAAATTACAGAATCTGATAAAATTATTTACATAAAGTATTGCTATTGTAAGGAATATATAAGTAGTTCATACCATAATTGAAAAGAAATCTATGGCAATCAAATAATCTCAGATGCTTTGGCCATAATCAAATAATCAAAAGACTATAGTACTCGTTCTTTATTTTTTTCATGATAAATACCACATTTGCTGATGAAGAGCCATTAATCAGCATCTTATATCTTTTCAATGTACAGGGGAACCTCGTTATAACAAGGAGATGAAATACATAAAAATTACCTTGTAATATCAGGCTTCTCACTATATCAGGGTACAAAAACAAAGAAATATTAAGAATTGGGACCTGCAAAATCACCTTATTAGAAGAGGATTTTGTTACATCCGACCTCTTTATAACGGGTTCCACTGTAGTACATAAGTTCACAACTCCCAACCTTTCTGACTGAAAATAGGGATGACTTTGCTCCAAAAAAAAATTGAAGAAGACAGAAACAGCACTTCCCAGAGGAGTGTGTAGTAAAATTATCAACAAACATAAGAAAATCGTATTGACACAAGAGCTGGGAATAGTCAAAATTCAGATTCTTTCCTCCAAATTCAGGGAGGGAGGGAGGTCAGTAAGTTACAAACAAAAAATCTGATTTTGTCTATTACTTTAATACAAATTATATTGAGGAAAATCACTCTGAAGAGGAAATGACCATTGGCTGAAAACACGTTTTTCTCATTTCTCCGCCAATTACTTGCCAATCAAATACAATATGTCTAAAGTTGAACTTATAACACCACATTTGACAATAATTTTAATTTAAAATTTTGACAGGGAAACATTTGGTAAGTATCGGCTACAAGTATTACAAAACACTGTGACAGACTCGTCCTAAAGTCATAATTTGATAAATATATGAATACTTGATTCATATTCATTTAAAGGTAAATGACATGATTGGGGGTAGTCCTCAACTTGAGCTGAAACTGTTCTAGGATTAAGTAAGCTATTCAAGGAATCTGCTGTGAAAATCTGGTAGTCAAACGTTGACTTATTCTAAAATAACTACTGTCAATATCCCTCGTGGAAGGCAAACCTGTTGTGTAGCTCTCTATGGATTCTATTTCTATCAAGGCTCAAGAGAATTAAAATGCTAGTATGTTCATGCTTGATTCTCCTTAAGTAAACAAATTAGAGACAAATCCTTCCAGCAGGGAGATCTACTCCAGCTGGTGTATAGATGGTATATATTTCAACTCGTTTGGTTCTTGAGGTATTTTCAATTGTTCCCAATCATGTCACTAACCTTTAATATACTCTATTTTTATAGCTACAATACAACTGTACACAAAATACTTTCTAATAACACTGTATATAATTACTGTTTGGTATACATTGATGTACTGGAATCCAGACAGCTGATATCAAATCTGTAAGCAGATTTCACATGTCCAAAAATCACTACCATCAGTTTATTTGTACAAATGTTTCAGATTGCAGAATTCCTTGTCACAATCATCCTTTCCTCTTCCAATTGCAATTAAACCTGCCATCAAAACTTTGTAATTGAATTCCATAAGCAAAATAAACAAAGGGTTCCAGGCATGGAAATGGCAATTTTTTTTATATTTCTGGTTATTTGTTCAAGTTGAAACTTCCATATCATGTTAGGCATAAATGTTTTGTATATACATCCAAAATTTCAGCTCAAGACAATTTTGCAAACGCCTGTGTTGCAGTTTTTAGAATCGCTGTCTCACATGGATTTCTTTGATTTTCTCCAAAAATACTGAACATATCAAAACAAATTTTTGCTACATATTTAGCTTGATACTAAGGAAACATGACCTGAAAACCACACGGAAATCAAATGAATAAAACACAAGATATATCAATGCAGAAATAATTGTCCGGTAAATGGAACAGGTTAGCGTCACAAAGTGGCCGTTTGTTATGTATGTAGTAGACTTTGTAGTAGTAATCCAGGTTTTAAATACGGTTTAATCCCCAACTACAGGGGTGGCTGGATTTACCTCGCACTAACCAAAATTCATTAATTGCGAGGTTTTTGTGGAGCAGGAAAAATTTTTACAGGCGGATGTCCTTCCTGACACCACTTACGTATGATTAAGTGAGTGGGCTAAAAGGCCCTTGCAATTGGAAGGCTGTTAAGACTTTACATTTTCAATATTCTACCATAATAGTCAATCTTCACAAACTACTCATGCCATGAGAATACACACATGTATCATTGTATCTAACTCTGTCACAACAATAAGAGGTCACAGGGGCGGATCCAGGATTTTGAAATACGGGGGGCGCCAGCGGCGAGGGAGCGAAGCGACCGAGAGGGGGAGGATGTGGGAGGGGGGATACCCCCCTCCCACGGTAAGGAATTTTTCAAAAAATCATGTTTGAAAGTAGCGATTTGAGAGCACTTTTTGGAGAAATACGCTCACTTAAATCACTGTAACTTAATGAATAAAAGACACATACAACTGTTTGTTTTTTCGATTTTGCTGGCATTTTTTTTTTTTAGATCTTGTAATCTGCAAACCTATATTCAAAGGATAAATGTGATGAAATTAGATTATCAAACATTAAAAATGGGGATGAGGGATCCGGGTTTTCATGTCACAATTTCCACTTTTTAACAATAAATGTGTGTCCTCGGGGCATTTTTCCCCAGCGCGAAGGTATTTTTATTTCGCCTTCGGTGTTTAATTCGTCCCCCCCCCCGTCACATAAAATCTCCGCTCCTTAGGCTGCGTGTAGCTGCCTATACACGGCACACGCAGAGTGGGGTCGACTGTGATTAATACGTAGCCTACAATTTTGCTCCTTGATAATTCGGTGGAAAAATTGCTTCGGCGAAAATTGAGGCGCCATGGATATGCCCCTGAATTTAACAGAACGTGTAAAAGTTAGTTTACATTGAATACAAATGACCTATACATTTCAGTGAACACGTACATAACCAAGGCAGACCAGAATGATAATGCTGTGCACATGGCGCCCGATAGGGGCTTCATCTTTGAGTGAAGAATAATCTCAGGGATCATTCGCATCGTTGGCTCTTTCTCTCGCGATCTGTTATTATTTGCCATAGAGACGGATAAACGAATGTTACAAAAAACACAAAATTTGTGCGAACACAAAGGCCATGACAGTAAGTTGTAATATGGTTTTGACTAGCCCTTGAAATTGACTACATTGTACCAATCCAGTGAAAATATCCATCCTAGAAAAAAAATCCGGCGAAAATAGAGGGGGCGCGCGCCCGGGGCGCCCCCCTCTGGATCCGCCACTGGGTCAGATTGACATATTAATCTGGTAATTGTGATTTATGACTTTTTGGGCATGTTGTCCTCCTTTGACAATCAAAATTTTACTTGCCCAATTGGGCAAGTTAGTTTTAACATTCTGATCTTTCACTTGCCCAACAAGAAATCTGACTTGCCCCAGACAAACGAAAAGTGTTAGTGTCAAACCCTGTACTGGTTACACTAAGATTTCAGCACCTCTCAAGTCTTAACATGATTTCTTTACTTTTTAAAAGTAATTTGCAAGAAAATTTGAATGCATACACTCTATGCAGGCTTTCTGCTTGTCTGGTCTCCTAAATGTCATTTCAAGACTTCTCCACATAAACGATAACATCTTAGTACCATATGAGAATAAAATAGACAAGTGGAATATCTGAGATGACACATTCATCCATTCGATAGACCACTTCGATAATGTATTCAAATTTATGAACATTCTTTTGATAGCAGCCTGGTGATGTGCTATCTCTTTCATCTATTTTTATTAATTACATTTTCATGAATAAAAACGCAACTTAGTTCATTAGTGGTTTCTACGTCCAGCAAGCCTCCAGCAAGCATCAGGTTGTCAAGAGCAATCTTTGTCGAAAAGGTATGCATAAAATTTGCATGCATTACTGAAGCGGTCTGCTGTGGGATTGACCCTGATGGAATGTTGCTAGGTCTGTTTTCAGATGAATTCACCAGCCCACTGTCATCGCATTGTTCATCATCATCTGTCTTCTCACTTCCTCTTGTCTTCAACAAAGTCCACCTGCATATTCATCTTCCTCCTCCTCTCCATCTCCTCCTCCCACTGCACCGCCTCCTCCTCCTGATGCTGATGCAGAATTCACCTTTGATCCACCACCACCACCTCCTGGTACTCTCAGACTTAATGCTAATTTAACATACTGAAATATGAATAAAAGGAGAAAATCACAGGAGAATATCAATTAAATACAAAAAAGACGAATGGATAAAGTGAAGTCGGCGTGAATAATTGGACATCGATTGACATGCTGTTAAAACCAACAACAAAACAAGTGCATCTATTGCAGCATCTATTGCACTGAAATATGAATCAAAGGAGGATATCAAATAGATACCACTTCACAAAAATACAAATGGATATTCTGTATATGCCATATGTTTCATGCCCATATATTTTTGCGATTTTGCTGCAAGATGGAGAATTGCAAGAGCATATTTTCATGATTTTATTGTATTTACATTCACTTTTGTACAGAAATAACACGAAGTGAAAATTTTCGCGTTCAGTAAGTCGCGAAATTTGCAAAAATAAAACCACTGTGAAATATTCAGCGTATACAGTAGTGCAATAAAAACGGCATCTATTGCACTGAAATATGAATAAAAGGAGAATATCAAATAAATACGACTACACGAAAAGACAAATGGATATAGTGCAAAAAAAAAACAGCATCTATTGCAGTTAATTGCATACGCTTGCATTCCCAACCATGGAAAATCGTTTACGTCTTATCAAAATACTGTAGGACTGAACATAATTTTCAGGCAACACAGGTTTGCAGACTTGTATACAATCTCATTTACTGTCACTGGGGAGATAAAACCTTATATTTAAAAAGTTAATGAAAATTATATTTACTGTAATCTCGTAGCTATCAGGCCAGATTTTCTTTCCAAATCTAAAATTCAATCTCAAAAGATCAGTGTCTTCATAAAGCAAATGAAATCCTATTTGTACGAGTGTTGAAGCAGCTATGTTGTTTGGCTCTCCTGAAGAATTAACACTTTTCAGATTTGAGATTTTGCCACCTGAGCAGCAGTGTACAGCATGTTTAAAAATAATTCTGCAAGTAAAAAGTGCCCTCCTTGGCAATTAGAATATACTGTTGTGACATAATGCCTACATCATATATCAAGAAAATAGTCTTAGTCTTCAAATGTTGTTTGTTCTGTGTAATTTGCTTGTTTTGATCTCAAGATATGCTTAGTTAACAACGAAAGGGTGAAATCACAATTGTGACACTTTTACTACAGTCAATGATAGCATCAGGCCTTCTTCTGCAGTAAAGTGGCACAATTGTGGTTTTACCTTTTCATTGTTAAAT
>JZLH01S0267370.1:53363-65275 GCA_001188425.1 Eucidaris tribuloides
AACGAGATCCGGTAACGGACGGACGCACGGACGGACAACCCGAAAACATGATGCCTCCGGCAACTTCGTTGCGGAGGCATAAAAATGGAACAGTTACTTTAAACAAGAAATAAAACACACTTTCAGCACAAATGTTATACCTACAATGTAAATCTTCAACATGTATCACACGGCCTGAGAGGTTACTTTTGAAAGTGTGTTTCATTCCTTTCCGTATTTTATATATACACCCCACCAGATATGAATTCAGTTTAATACAAATTGATACTTACCTTCATAATAAATGCAGCTTGTTCATAGTCCTTGGCAGCATGGAATAATCTACAAATGGTCTATTAAGGAATCAGCTGGAATAATGTACTCCGTCACTTGACACATTGAGTGAGAGTGGTCATTATCTAAAACAACTAAAATTTATGATTTGACAGTGTTTAAGAAGGGACACTGAACTTCTGTATCACAATAACTGATTTCACAGTTATGACAGTACAGAAACAAACATACAATACGAAGCATATATGGACAATCAGTAAGCAGAATGTCTGTGCCTATTTCAATGTGAAAAGCATAACAGACATTTACTACTACTGCTTTTGTATAAAGTAGTGAAATGAGTAAAAGCTGTTTGTAAAGTTACGCATGACTCGAATATGAAGTGCCAAGTAAAGTGCCAAATAAATTTAATGTCATTTTAAGAAAGTATAATTAATGTCAATTTGATTTTGCACAAAGACAAATTTTGCATTGAAATGCTTGTTTAAATAAATGGTTGTTAAGAGTTAGAATGTTGATCTATGTTTGCACAATTGAACGTTAGCACTTAGCAGATATGATTTCAAAAGTCTGAGTATCATATTTCGCTCGCCATATTTCAAGTCATGCGTAACTTACCAAGAGCTTTATGAAAAAGGCCCCAGGTTTGATAGTCTTAATGTTGACTATCTATACATTCAAGAGACATAAATTTATTTATTTAGCAGGTAGTCATCAGATGCTTATGAAGAAGATCTGAAAACAACTTGATTATTTTTTTTAGGCGACTGCGTGAGAATACAAGAGAATGGGAGAATTTGTATTTTACACGAAAAATTAATGGAAAAAAAAACAAAGGGTGCCAGAGAACACCATTTTGTCCTGAACTGATATGAAAAACATCAAGTTGATGAGATTGGTAAAGAACAGGATGGACTGGTATTCCATTGTTTAACTCTCATAAAACTCCTTTGCATCTTGGAATCTAACACTCTTACCCAGGATCTTTAACTGAAGCTTTGAAACTAAATATTTTCCCTTCCCCAGAAGGTTAAAGTGATAGATTACATCTTTCTCATAAAGAACAGCCAACACTGAAGTAAAGAGGGGAGCAAGTTTTGATGTCCTCCTACATTTAGCATATCAGGACAACTCCCCCCCCCCCTTCCCCAGACACTCCCGGCTCCCTACATGACAATTCCCCTGAAGGACAACTCCCATGAGGACAACTCAGATTTTTAAAGTGATAGGCTAACATTGTGGAGCTTCAATTTAAAAAAAAAGTCAAACTTTGATATCTGAGCTGCATAATAGTGTTCAAATGGGTAAATAAGCACCCTAGAATACAAAAGTTTGGAAAGTTATGCTGCCAATGGCAAGGTATGCATGAATAAACAATTTCTACTCTGGTGGATAATAAAATAGCCTAGATCTGCACACAGTAAGTCTATGGGAGGAAATGGGCAGGTGAATTCCGGTCAATTTGAATGCTTCTAGATTTTCACTTTTTTAAAGCACTAAATCATCATTTTGAAATATAATTTTTTCAGGGCTTCATTTTTCGACCTTATCAAAGATACCTGGAGCACGGAGGATAACGTAGCTCACATTTTTTTAACTGTGGTAAATGTTAGCCAGTGGCTTTAAAAGTAAATTACATGATTGGGGTAGTCCTCAACTTGGGCTGAAACTACTCTAGAATCAAGTAAACTATGCAAGGATTCTCCTGTGAAAATCTTGTAGTCAAATGTTGACTCATTCTAAAATAAACAATGTCAATATCACTCGTAGCACGGAAACCTGCTGTGTGGCTCTCTATGGGGCTTATTTTTATCGTCTCTGGAAAAAATTAAGATACTCCTATGTTAATGCTTGATTCTCCTTAAGTAAACAAATTACAGACAAATCCTCCCAGGTGGGAGATCCACTCCTGCTACTGTATAGTTGGTATATATTTCAACTCATTTGGTTCTTGAGGCATTTTCAAGTGTTCCCAATCATGTCACTAACCTTCAAAACTGGATACATTGTGAAAATCCTCGGGGGATTTGTCCTTGGGGAGGGGGGAGCTGGGCTCAAGGAGAGTTGTCCTCGGGGGAAGCTATTCGTCCCCGGGGGGGGGGGGGGGGGGAAGGAGTTATCCTTGAACCACATTTAGATGCAATGTGTGAAGTTGGCAAAGGATACGCATCATTGTTCCTGTGGGCCCCTGCTGCTTTGATGTAGACTTCCTTCGCCTCCAGAAGCTTTTTGGCATTTTTGAAGCAGATAGCTGCAATATGCAAAAGAAGGAAAAGAAAAAGTAGTCTCATTATTAATATATGTGTATAAATCATATCAATATAAGACAGGTAACACCCAAACCTGTCAACCATACGAGCATATTCATTCCTGTGAAATATGTCTGCAAGTGTGTATGTAATACTAAGTAATTAAAAGTAAGTCTCATCTTATTCTGTAAAAATATTTTATGGTGACTATTTTATTTCAATTGAATCTATTTTGTGTGTGTGTGTGTTAGCTTTGGTGGTAATGGTCAATATTATTAGTAAATGCAAAATGGTTAGAGTAAATACCCGCTCCCTGTAATGATTAATGCCTTGGGGAAGATGGGCTTGAACTGAAGGTCCGAAGCCCAGTACATCTCACATCCAGGGACAATTTTCTTTATTTACACTGGTCAAAGGGTACTTTGTTTAATTTCACAGAGGCATTCATAGACAATATAACCTTAGTTTTAGAGAGAAGGATATCATTTTTGGGAGTCTTCTGTGAAGCCAGTCATCTCAAGTGTGTGATGTGCTGGGCTTCTGTACAAGCCAGAATGGACTTTTACTGAACACTTGGGTCGCATCCGTTCAAAATTACTTGCATTTTGGATTTTGGTGCAATTTTTTTTTTTGTAATGGTGTCTCCAATCAGAAAAATACGCTGGAAAAGGGGATAAAATCATAATTTAAAAGTTGAGTTTCGTATCAAGCCGGCAAGTGGCGTGAAAAAAATAAAGAATTAGTAAAACCCTTTCGGTAGGGTGTTTTTTTTTCCATGACTCTGAGCACAAATAAACATGTCATTATGCAAATAACAACCACAAACAGCTATGCCTGCCATGCACAAAAAAAAAAAATGTTGTCATGCAATCAACAAGACACACCTGGGTTTGGAATGTTCTCTGCTTCTCCAGATCGACTCATAAACAAAATTCCAATCCGTGCAATGTACACTAAAAACCTGTGTTTGGTATGTGTAGATTCACTAGTACTCAGACTCATAAACAAACTCTGATCATTAATGCAATATACACTGAACACCGCCTGTTTTTGGTATGTTGGTTTCTTTTCTGCTACCTCCAGCATAAATGTACAAGTGTAATAAGAATAAAAGGTAACAAAATATACATCCCTTTGTTTGTGGTGTGCTTCAGTATGTTTCAGTAATTTAATACAAAAATGAACTTTTGAATTATGATTTTATCATTTTCCCAGCGTTTTGTCCATTTGAAGACACCATTACAAAAAAATCTGCACCAAAATCCAAAATGCGAGTAATTTTGAATGTGATGCAACCCAAGTGTTTAGTAAAAGCTCCCAGAACATACATGTACTTTGTATTTGCAATAATCAAGCTACATTCAATATGCTGTTCTTCCCCTTATTTTACCTCATTTCTTCTGTTGGACAGTTAACTTCATTTTCTGTCAAATTTCTAGTGTTTTTTTTATAAATTGTTTGCTCGTGGCCCTGGGTGGCCTGAAAGGGGCGGGGGGCTGCTGGGGCTGCCTGAAGCACCCCACAAAATTCCTCTGCAAACAAAATGATGTCTATTTTTCTTCAAATTGGCCGCAAGGACGAACTTTTTCAAGCTGTTGATTTGGCTTGAATTGGCCGGGCTGAAAAAATTTGGCCGCCAAAAAATTTCCCCCCCCGACAACCCCCCCCCCCCCCCGCCCGAGCGAAGCTTTTCAGCTGTTATTTGGTTGCGAATTTGGCCGCTGAAAAAATTTTTTGGCCGCCAAAATTTTCCGCGCGACACCCCCCCCCCCCCCCCCCCCACCACTGAGGCGACTTTCAGCTGTTGATTTGGCCGCACCAATTTGCCGTGAAAAAACTTATGGCCGCGCAAAAATTTTTTGGGTCGCGAAAAATATATCTCTTGCACCCCGTTGTCTGAAAAAGGGCCCTGTGTTGGCTGTGAGGCTGATATGCAAATAAGCATGTACAGCTACATTTGGGGACATGCCTGGGTGCCCCCTACTTGAGCCACCACTGAGATAGCAGTTTTAATGATTGTGCATCATACTTCTGCCTGTTGATGATGTTTGATAACATACTGCACTTACCAGCTTGTTCATATTCATGAGCTGCACTACCAAAATCTGGTTTCCATTTGAAAAAGGATGTCTTCAAACTGAAAGTGAAAAGAAAAACAAAACACATAATTGGTGCACAGATGTTGACACATCAAATTTTCATTTTTTTTCCTTGCGCTCATCAACGCTAGTTTTTATTACAGCACCACAACACTGCAGCACACTGTTAATAATACACACTAACAAAGTATAATCCTTCATGTTAAATTATGCCATTATGATTTGCACACACTCAGTTTGCCAAAGTTTAATTACCGGTATTTAGGTAGTTCAGCTGATAGTCCCGACCCTAAGAAGGCTATCATGGGATGCATTCATATCAAACTCCACAAACAGTTATGTTTTCATGCGTGGAGACTGGAGAGTATGAGATTTCCGATCAGATTCAGAATTCATATTTTATTGTAGGCCCCCCCCCCCCCAACAATTTACTGGAAAACAGTGAAAGCATGTGAGTGAAGTGACAATAATACAAATTACAATCAGAAATAAATTATTATTAGGAAGAAATCTATTTCGAACAAACACAGACATTTAGATAGAATGGTATCCATTGCTGCAATTATGATTCCAAGCAGTGGCAAGGGTGTGTAATTATCTTTAATTATAGAACTATTTCAGATATTATTTGTGATTTAGATTTCAAAATATTCACACATCAGTTTACTTAATTCTTAATTTGCCACACTTTTAAAAAGTAAACTTGGCTGGGGTTTTACGATTCTTATAAAAATTGCACTTTTCACGAAAGGACACACTTTTTCCCTGTATACAACGTATGAATAACTTGCTGAATCTGTGACGAGGGGATTGCCTTAAGAGGATTAAGAGGTTTTAGTTAATACCTTCTCATTGTTCTAATTGTACTGAAATAAAGGTGCAAAGTGACAGGCTTGGCAAGGAAAGAGTTAAGCCTCATTGCAAGTTGTCAGAGCCAGCATAGTCTTGGCCAAGTTGGTTTAGAATTTTGGTATTTAATGAAAAAACAACACCACCATTTTGAACAAATAATTTTGATTAATTCATTGAAAGTTGATATTATTCCACATTTGTACTTTGATTGGCCAGTATGCGCAATAATTGGCACTCAGGGCACCCACAGAACTACATATTATGGGGAAGTCACTCAAGAGAGTGGTAGCTTGACTCTGTGTGCAATTCTCATACTTTATATGCCCATTTCAAGTATCAGCAATCCAATACGTTTAAAACAGATTTATTTCTTACATAAACATAAAAACACTGCACTCCAAAATTAGGTGGCAGGTTCACACTTCCCGGAATATTAAAATTATGTAATACACATAATTTGCACTGAAGTATGCCCTCTAACAACAAATTTTATATTTACCAAGAGTAGCTCAGACAAGGAAGGGGTATAGGAGTACCCCTCACTTGTATGGGTGGGGAAAGCACAGAGCAAAAAATGTCACTGGTGAAAATCTGTGACGTCATCATATTCATCTAGGGGGGATGGTCTATTCTTTCATCCCCCCCCCCCCTTGATGAATTGGATACCCTCATGGATTTTCGGCAGTGAAAAATGCTATATAGGCCAATACTCTTCTACCATGTCCCAATGTGTGGAACATTCAAGACTTCAAAATGATGGTCATAAAAGAGGTTTAATTTTGCCATATTTTATTTTTTTAATGTTCTGAAGTACTGACAGTGATATTTCCTTTACCAAAGTGTCAACATTTAAAACGAGTAGTGAAATTGGCTTACATATCACAAAATGACAGATATGTCCTTATTACTATACACCATTTTCTTTTATTTCACAAACATTTCAAAGGTATATTTATGAGTATCTATTTGTGTATAATCAAATTTTAAATCACAATACCAAAAAAGTTTGTCTTTTCAATACCACAAGTAATGTGATTCATTGTGAAAAGTATACTTGAATTTATACTGAATAGTGTTATCATAAAACATTTGTTATTGAAAAGACATTTACAAAGTTCATACTCCATTTACTGCCAATGAATGACACTGTCACTATCAATCATTGCACTGTATGTTCTAGGATTACAAATCACGAATCTTCAGCACAAACAGAAGTCAGATGTTACTGTACTGTTGGTAATATATCTGTTGCCAGATCTGCTGGAGCAGTTAATACAGAGCTAACACATGAAACTATTAGAACAATAAAATTGACAAAAATCTAATTACATGTTTGCATTTTATCTTAATGTATATCAACACTTCATTTACAAAATGATTTATAACAATAATCTGCTGGAGTAGTTAATCATCATGCATGCATGCATCAATTAAAACAATTTGGCACAAAAGTAATTACATGTTTGCATATTATCTTAATGCATATTACACTTCATTTACTAAAGAATTTGTAATGATTGCCATTCTTCATCCTATTTCACTTTTCTAATAGAATCATAGAAGAAAGTTTATTTGTCCTTTGTTCATTTCTAACTGTCCTGGCTGCATCCTCAGAATTTGAAGTGACTTCTAGTCCTACGGATACATGTAATCAGAAATCGATGCTTTCAGTTTCATGCTATATTCTGGTGGCAAGTTCACAACAATTATTCCTCTATGGTATGCTTCGCAATTTGACATCCATGGCCAAGCAGCCAGGCGCAGGTGGCAAAATGTGGCAAAAGGAAATATGGATACAGTCATACCCACACATTCTAAGAAGTTACTCTACACATTCCGCAGTGTAGTCATTCCTGACTCTGGTTCTGTGTTGTTTTTCCTTTGGCATGTCTGTCCTTTGGATTGTAGACTTTACCGCATCCCTTTAATGTGGAAGAAAACTAATCATGTCATCACATTTATAGAAAACAAACACACCAACTTTTCGAGTGATCTTTTTTCTTCAGTTCTGCTAACCTTGTCCGTCCTGTGACATGAAGTTGTTTGAATTTACTTTTTCGGAAATGTCGGCGATCTATCTCAATTTCCTTGTCAAAAACTAAGACATTTGTACTTTGTACACTGATGATTCTGTTGATGGTTCTTTTAACCTTCTGGCTCTTGTTGATGTTGATGCTTTTGGCTTTTTGGCATAGGAATAATTGCTGTATTCAAGCTGGCAGAAAAGTGCCTTCAGAACAACTCAGGGACTCTCTGCAAGGAATATTGCCCCATTCACTGTAAAAGTGCCAATATATTATTTTTTTCCAGTTACAGGACGGGCAAGTTGCATCATTGAAAGATTTCGCTACGTCATTTTTCTGTTGTTTCAATTCCTTTGGAGATGTAGACTTTCCTCTTTTCTGTTCAGAAAGTTGTGGCTTGAAGTTGAAATTGATGCAGAGTTTAGGTTGTGAGCTCGTTGACTGTACAGGATTTGCATAAATTGCATGTTCGTGTGCCTGTTTCTTCTTGTTCCTGTAAGTTCCTGGCTAGTGTATTGGTAGTTCTGTTCTCGTTTCTTTTTGAGCTCACGCCTGGTCAGGTCAGCGTTTGGAACTCTGTAATTTGATACACGTTTTCGCTCTTTCTCCAGGTAGTTTGTGTCCAGTCGTTTTTTTCTTTCTCTATATGCCTTTTGTATCTCCGCCCTTGATTTTGGCATCCTGATATCATTCCTGTATAGAACAAAACAAAAACAAAAAATAAATAATTAATCGGTTATCTCTGAATAATTAGTAAGTAATATATCAACCCTATAAACCCACTCAAGATTCTGTAGGATCCTTGTTTATTTAAATTGTACACAATTTCATCATTATACTTGTCAATGTGATCGTAATGTTATTTCAGTTCAGTTCAGTTCAAGATTGTGAAACACTGGAGATCTGTAAGAGAGTTTTTGAAATTTCTCTGTAGGCTATTTTCTAGAACAAACTCATGTGCAGTGAAAACAAAGAAATCGGATAAGATGGGTTTCTGTTAAAAAGTGATAGGGTTCACTTTGCTACAATAAACATGAATGATTTATTGCATTCAAATGAGAAAATTAGGCCTGTATTGCAGCAAGGGCATAAAGAAATTATGCAACAGATATGTTACTGACAGATACGTTACCAATTATCAACTGCCAGTGTATTTACAGGAAATTTACTTACAAGATGATTTTAGTATCATTTAACACCTGCATGTATCATAGTTGACAAATAAAATTAAACTTAAATATACTGTAATAGTAATAATACTCAAAGAACTCTTAAATGGATGAAATGTATGTAACTCACCTGTGCCTGTGAATAGAAGTAGAAGGAATTGTTTTGTTTTGAATTTTCCAACCGTGATCATGCTGTTCTCATTCAGGATGCTAGCAAAACAGTAGGCAGACCTCATGATCAGGAAAAACAAGCAAGCAAGTGTGACCCAGTTGAGTAAATGTGCACTTAGCTTGCTAATGTGGTCACAGCACGCAATGTAAATAACTTCTGTGCAGTAACATATAATGTTGGTAACGTATCAGTCGTAACATATCTGTCGGAAAACATAAGATTATGTGTATCACAAATACACAAGGGCTGTTTATTTCTTAGATTTTGTTGTGCCTATGGTCTTGTACATGGGTCAATACATGTCAAATCACCCAATTTTCAGACAATTTGTCACCCGACCCCCTTCATTTTTTTTTTTTAAAACTCGCACCAAATTTTCCCCCAAGTGTCTAATGGAAAATTATGAAATATTTTGCCCCATGGTCATATGGTTGCTAAGATATGGCCATGCCTAATTGCCTAGCAACCAATGCACAATCAAACAATTTGGCTTTACCAAATTTAGCAATCTTTGATGAGCTGCTGTAGCCAGAATAGCAAGCTATTGTCTGGAAATGGAAAGAGCATCATGCCTTCCATACCAAAAACTGTATTATCACTCAGATTTGACCTTCTACTTTTGCACAGGAGGTGACCAAAAATTAATGGCCTTATGTGTCAAGATCAAGTGTTTGGAGCAAGTGTGGAGGCTCATAGAGCTCTACAACATTAAAATAATAATTTCTTGGTTGACATTGAAATAAAATATGAGTTTTTTTTTTTTACACATTTTAATATCTGGTGCTCATGGTGGGGACAAAAATATTTCCCAGCATAGGCTTCTGTACAGAGACTAGCCATCTTTCTTCATCCCTAAAAGTTTTGTGGCTAATTAACCCGTTGGATACGAATTGATTTTACTACATGTATATACAACACACATTTTCCATAGACCCCAACATGAGTTAACTTGTACTGAGTCTCCAAAAGGCTATTGTTGCATTAAAAATGTGTTTTCAAGAAAGACAGGTTTGATAAACATTGAAATATTTTTTTCTGTGAAATAACTCCGCAGGACAGAGAATGCCCCCAAAATTGGACACTTTAGTTGTGGCACCACCCCTGCACTATGGATCCAGTTACCCATTCAATTAAAGCCCAAGTGTAGTTTTTCGGCAATCACTCTCAAGGTAGGAGTACAGGACTATATTATAGTCACCACAGAGGCTCAGGCATCAGAAAACAACATCAAACCCAAAAGTGACAAATTGTTATGTTTAAATCATTGGAGAATGAGTACATGAAGCTATGTAGCGGTATTATATAGGGCGATTCCGTGCTAAAACTTGAAAAAATGCTCACATTTAAAATTGCTTCCAGCTGACAACTAGTGTGATAATACTTTTGGTTAATACCTAAACCATCTGGAACAGGTCAGTTTTGGTGGCAAGATTGTCTCAAAAGTCTATTTTTGGGGTGAAATTGTGAAAATTTGATATTTTATTGAAATTTCACAAGTTTTACAGTATGTGTGAAAATGTGTATACACTAGATCTGAGAACTACTGAACAATCTTTAAGATACTGTCAGTCAAGTAGATGGGATGTCCCCTTGATAGCTGACTATGTTTACAAAAATATTCTCATTCCTACTTAGACTTAAGTGTCATTATTTCGGCAAGCCCTACCCATAAGTGTCCCGTACGACACATAAACTTAAAAAAGTTTTGATTGTGCTTCAGTTTCAGGGGCTACAAGCTTATGGTACAGAATTCTCTAAATTGGTGATGTAAGTAGTCACATGATACCATAAAGTTAGGATTTACTTCATGTATCTTCTATTAATAACATCATCAACTTTGTCCCGTACGACACATTTTGTGTCGTACGGGACACTTTTCTGTGTCGTACGGGACATGTCCCTTGCAACGGAGTGTATTTTTTCAAAAGTTTAATGATTTAAGATTAAATTTATAAATTTATAATATTTGAACCTATTTATCCTTTCATCTGAATAAAAATTTACGCCCTTACACCATGTTTTTTCATTTGTAATCTGTTATAGCACCTGTTCCAAGCTTTCTTCAAGTATAGGCCTACTGGCCTAGGTTAACAAATTCAAAGTGGGAGAGGAAGGGAAAATGAATAGGGGGGTCTAGAAGATGTATCCAAACATTTATGTACAGCTCAGAACACATTAGGTTGTATACTTGCAAAAATATTTGTCTAAAATATTAAGTGTGTTGTACAGGACAAAATGTGTCGTACGGGACATGGGAAGCGCACCATTTCCTATGTCCCATACGACACATTTTGTCCTGTACAAAATACTTAATATTTCCAAAGATTTTTGCAATTCTTATGATGTGCATACATTTTAAAGTGTCAGTTTAATCACTTTGTAATAAGATATTTCCAAATTAAAGAGAATGCAGTGTTTATTGATGTAAGCTAGGTAATTATGGAATTGTTTCAGAGAGATGTTCCACGTACGCAACTATTTTGATGTCCCGTAGACCGTTCGCTTCTTGAAGTATTTTGCCTTTGGCATTTTGTGTCATAGCAGTTTTCAAATATAGTCTGCTATAAAAGTATCTTCAGTATTCTCGCATTGATTTAGTTAGAGATTCAGTCTATTTTTATCCTGCAACTCACAGATTTTGGACAATAACTCTCAATTTTCAAAACTTAACTTCTTCGTCCGTACGACACGCACATTTTCATCTCTAATTCACCCATAGAAACAAATTTTTGTTGTTGTCATTACTTCACTATGGGTACCCATCATTACTTTATAATTACCTATACAACAAATCTTCAGTCTGCTCAAGCTTTGTTGACCATGAGACTTGAAATATTTCCTCTAAATTCCCGTTACGACACGCACGAATCGCCCTATAGTACGATCTATATTTCTAAAAATGGAGAGTTTCTGACAAGAATTTGTCAATGCATTGGTAGACTAATATCTAAAAAAAATAATTGCGAAAGAATTTCATGATTTTTACCATAAATTTCAAAAACTATATTTGGCTCAGGTGCTACAATAACTTTTTTAGGCACTCTGCCCGGATCGGCAAGTGAATTTAAACAGCT
>JZLH01S0267381.1:19249-33018 GCA_001188425.1 Eucidaris tribuloides
CCCCGGCTCGGTCGCTTCCCTCCCTCGCCACGGATCTCACACTATTACATAAATGTGCCCCCGTCGAGATTTTGCCCCTCAAACTAAAGTGTTCCGGCGCGCCTGGTGGGGGGGGGGTACGAAAACACCGAAGGCAATGGAATACCCTCGCGCGGGGAAAAAACGCCCCGAGTATACATATTTTCGTCAAAAAGTGGAAAGTGTGACTTTGACATCCCCTTTCCCGTACATAATAAAGTTTCATGATCTATTTAATTCATATTTATCTTTTGAATAGGTTAGCAGATAACAAAAACGTTCAAAAATGCCAAAAAATAGAAAAAAAATCTTTTGCTTCAAAGAAAAAGAAATCGAGGGGATCACCACCCATGGCCTGGAGTATGATATCTGATAGATTCTTCGCCTTATAAGTTATAACTATTATCATTATCATTTTACAATAACGTGTGTAAATGTCTGTAACGAGTGAATGCTACGTAATTGCAGGCGTTTATGCAGCTTTTTTCCCCCCAACACCACACCTTTTTACTCCAACTGTTCTCCTTACACTTCTGAGGTGATGCAGCCATATTATATTGGTTGACCGGAAAATAATAAGACATCAACACTTAAGACGTTGTTAATGGGGGCCTTCTACTAAAGTTATAACGCACAGTCATTATCCCGTAATGGTAAGAAGATTCCACCTTTATTCCTCTGTACATTGTATTTAGACGCTACGATTCAAAATAACAATAGGACTCGTTTCGCCGAACCCAGTCCTTATACAGGTGTTGTATAAACGGGTCACAAAGGATGCTTGTAGAGTACCAGGCTAGCCAAAGTAATTAATTGGGGTCTTCCTAGACAAATCCTCACCAAATGACGTTATTAGGAAACAAAACGAGTCATTCAGAGTGTCTTGCGAGACTAGAGTCACGCTTGCGCCAGAAAAGGACTGCCACTAAACGACTTTTATTTGCTCGACCACGTGTACATTTCGTATTCGAAATATTTTTGTCTGATCTACTTGGTGTTTGTCTTTCCTGTACAGAGTCCAATTTAGAACCCTTTTAATTCATTTACATTGCACTTTTCACTTCTACGTAAAAAACACATTGCTAGGATTTATATCAACTTGAAATCTGAGATACACGCAACAGTCGTATGAAATGAATAAATTAGTGTGTAATCATTTAAGAGAAAGGGTGGACAAGTGGGGCAAAATGGGATGGATAACGGTTCTCCACTCTATATTTCATATAATCAATTTATGTGACAAAGCAACAAGTAAAGATAATTCAAGTTGATATTTTGATAATAATTGGGCTGTCTGAACGCTGTCATTTGGGATAACAATGAAGACCACGCGTATTAGAGAAGCCATGTTTCTGGTAGAGGCAAGTGTTATTTTAATGTCACGTAGTATTCAAAGCAAAGTGTAAATGCCTCTACAAAAAAACACACACGCATACACATATTCACAAACACACAAACGTACACTCACATACACAAATTCACAAACACATAAACATACACTTACACACTCACACACACACACACACACACACACACACACACATACAATGCACACAAACATACTAACACATACCACACCCTACACACACACACACACACACACACACACACACACACACACACACACACACACACACACACACACACACACACACACACACACACACACACACACACACACACATACACACACACACATAAAGACAAACTCACAATTCCACACATTAAGAACCAATATCTGACCTCCACACAAAATTGATTGATAACAGATGTACACGTCACACCAAAGAAAGAGTTTTTGAAGCATTAGATTTCAAGTATTTCGTTTATACATTTTATTCTATTTATACTGAATACATTCGCGCTAATAATGATTATAATCGTATAATATATACTATTTACACTTTAATTATAATTTATATGAAATTATTTACAATCATTGGCAATGAAAAGTAATCTCATTCCTAGCATACAAACTCCACTAGTTCCTGTAAGTTTACACAAGTTCGCTTCAACTATATGGCGTCTATATTCTCAAGTTATTTTTGAACTAGTACATTTTCAAAATGTTGTGTCTTTCAGACATTCACAGCAGCAAAATTACGACAAACTGGCAACATGAAATGTAAATTATCACGACTAACGAATCTATTGGTTTCACGTAATATTTTATATTAAGCTAACTTCACACATTTTTTTAGACACGAGATAATAGATCATATAGCTTCCATAGCTATAGGTCGGCTAATGTTCAACAGTTACTGCGTGCACTCGCAATCTTCTACGATCATATTGGGAATGTCCTCCACTTCCAACTCCGTGACGCCGTCTCTTTCGATCAGATACATCATCGGTAGCGAGGACGACCGAGCGATCCCACAAGTTGCATAATGCGCTCTTCTCCCCGACGACGACCTGGACCTACTACCAAAGCTCGGCAACCTGAACAAGTCCCTGATCGAACGGCTACGGTGATTATGACAGGGTCCGTAGCATTCGTAAGCCTCGAAGCCGGCAGGTTCGATGATCCAACGGTTTGTCCAACTCAAATCGCGAAAGTCGACGTATTTTCTTCGCCGACAGCAGCGAACGTCTTCTTCGCCTTCGTACAGACAATCGTTTGGCTCGTCCCTATTAGTAATAAAAGAACAAAATTGAGAAAACAATTCAATACATGAATAACCATGATGCCGAATTACGATTTTGAGTACACATTTTGATGATTTATACATTTTACATTTCGCAAGATACACCATCACTTTACATCATTTTTTTTTTACTTTCGTTGCAAATATTGAGAAAATTTTGTTACCCTTGTACATCAACGCTTAAAGATATTCTACCGTAAGTAATCTTTGTAGTGTATTTTTTCATTGAATCTTGTTACTTATGCAAAAACTACGACACACAAGCCTTTTTGTCAACATCCATATAAAACAGAAACTTTTTTTCATAAAAACATTACACGATGACAGATTATATAGATAGTAATATTGACGAGGAAACTTTATATCTGATAGATGTTTATTCGTGCTATTTTCCCCTTCTCATTTTCTTCTTCAATATTTTATTCATTCTCTCTTTTCATTGGTATCATTACTTGATTATTTGTACCATTTAAAGTTATAGTGTTATTGAACCATTCTTACCTTGGGGCATATTTTGTGGTGTATATAATCAGAACCGGGCTGCTATCCGGTGAATCGGGATGGAATTCGGTGGCGAAGCGGATCTCATTGGCGACTCGCCGGGCGTGGTGACCATCTTGAATTGGGTCGACGCGAAGCTGCAAACCCAGGTTGCTCTCGGGATCCGCAGTCCAGGTTTGAACGGTCGTTGTGACGTCAAAGATTTTCCAACCGGAAGAATTAAGCGGGAGCTCCCTGTAAGGCAATAAACAACAAAGAACAGATAATTAATAAAACTGTTCATCCATATATTGCAATGCAGCCAGTAGCGAAGTTACAGACGGCGAGTGTTAGACATACATGTTGGAGACCAAATAATGTGTTGTTTCTTCTTTCGGTGAATACATTTTAAAAAGTTCATTTCAACTACGGCACTTCCCAAAATATATCCAAGCCATTTTGACTTATACCAGTATTTTTCATCAACTATCTAAAATCAAAGCAGGATGTGTGTCAGACATTTGAAACTTTATGAAATCGGCACCAACATTTCGGACCCCATCCCACAACACTCTGTTGTGACCCATAATACTTCTGACCCTTATCTCATTTTATTATTGATATAAAGTTTAAAATATTCAGGTGTCAATATCATATTAAATTCAAGTTTATCAAATAATGTCCTATGCTGTCGACGAGATGAGGCACACGGTTGTTTCATTTGACAAAGTACAAATGTTTTACTTTGCTTTGCTTTTACCCTACTACAGGGCTGCCAACCTCTGCTGAACCCCCCCCCCCCCAAAAAAAAAAAAAAAACTAATTTAATGCAAGGTAAAAATCATATTTCGAAGGAAAAAACATTATTTTGGTCCAAAAATGGGTAAATCACACATATTAAGCATACATATCAAATTTAATTAAAAAAACATATTCTGTATTTGAAACTCATAGTTTGTTACTTTTGAGGATGAAAAGACATACTAAATATCGTTAAAACATATTAGTTGGTATCTCTATAGTTGATAAACTCCGTAGAGTTTGCACGTGGTATTCTGAACGTGGTACTGAAAGGGTTATAACGAAAGACTTGTACTCACCTCTCATCGATCACCGTGGTATCGAATTCATCCTCCATGTCGATGATTTCGGACGCCAATTCTGCCGGTTCCAGATCCATATCGACATCATCTCCGGCCATCACCTGGTGAATCGAGACAGCCGCCGTGGGTACGTGGTCGTGTTCGAGCGCGGCGACTTCGGCGGCCTCCTCATCGGAGAGTGGTTTGAAGATGGAGTGGTTGGGTCGTTCCTTGAAGATCTTCAGCTCCGCCATCACGATCTCGCTTCCCTCTGGGATGTCGGAGATGTCGAATGTGAAGAGTTGACGTTTACGGTCAGTAAAGGTTACGTCGCCGAAGATATCTGGATGAAATAAATAAACAAGAATTACAGTTTAACTGTGCAATGCCACCAATTTCATCACATATTTTCTTACATAAATGTATATTGTAAAAGTTGAAGGAGTTTAATGTATTATCTGAATAATTATCAGACAAAAAAAAATCACTATGTTTAAAGTTAAATATATACCGTTTTCAGAGATGGTTTTGATAAGATAATTTCAGTTAAAAACACAAACAAGTAAATGACATGTTCTCTCGTTTGATTCATTCAAGCATTCGTTCATGAATTTAAACAAATCAGGAAATGACATAAACATCGGATCCGAAAAAGTAATACGAATAAGTATGCAAATCACGTTAAAAATATAGTGTTCTTACCTTCATTTTTGTGAATTCCTTTGGTGATGTACGCACGACGGACTCGGTGTTTTCGCTGCATCGACTCGTATTTCCGTCGAAGATCGTCAGGAACTGATATTGTTTCCTTGCTGACTGTGGGAAATTTCCAAGGCTCTGAAACTCCAATATTGTTTAGAATGTCCATTTGGAAGCTGAAATTATCCTCAATCGGTACTCCATCAGAAAAACATGCAAGCGAGATCAACGCGCCAATGAACGAGATGACAGTAAGTATATCCATAGTGATAATTAAAGTGGAATATATAGATGAAGCGTGTTCCTGGTGTTATTTCGAGAATTGTTGAAAGATATGTTACCAACAAGAAGCTCTGAGAGAGAGTGACGATTTTTAGGGCAACTTCAGTATTTATACGAACAGCTTGAAAAATGGGCACGAGACGATTATAATTAGACTTGAATGGTTTACGGGAATAGCGGTTGTCTGCAAAAGAAAGAACCGCTAGAAAGCTTTCGAGACGGCGTATTACGGATAATTAAGCCGTCTCGGAACTACAAAACAACTGTAAATAGTGGTGTAGGTTTGCGTTGTCTGGTGATGATACTGCGTACAAAGGAAGTGTCAGTCTAGTGTGTACGGGTGTACGTTTCGGCAAAGCTTCACTATTCAATAGGTCTGCGATATATCGAGTTAATATAACAATACGACATGAGGTGGCTTGGGAAACAAATCTCTCACGGTTCGGAGAATTCTCCGACAAACTAATCATTGGCCAGGCCACAAACATAACCATGTAACGACAAAATATATGTGTAAAAACAAATTGTGTTATCAACTTTTCGTTGCTAAATCAGTTAATGTATCAGATAATCACTCACTAGTTTGAAAGAGTATTTATACTCTTAATTTATTTCGAAATATACAGCATAGTACCGTCAGTTATCAACAAATTTATATACAAATCAATTGTGTAATAATAACAGAAACTTATTGCATTTGGATAAATTACAACAAATTTAAAACCCCACAGGCTATTAGAAATTAAACATTACCGTAATCTATATCAGTCATGACGCACTGACGGGCGGGCCGGGGTGGATCCATATATCCGAGTTCTCTAAAACTGAGCATTCCGTCAAATTTAAGAAGGGCAAAAAGTACCATTATTTTCAACAGCAGAAATGATGTGTAATCCTGACGTTACAACAGGCCACGATTGGAGTTGCTTTTGTATTGTTTTTAACATCATATGGTAATTTTATTAAAGGTATTGGCTAACATTTACCACAGTTAAACAAATCTGAGCCACATGATTCCCCATGCTACCAGTGTCTTTGATGAGGTCTAAAAATGAAGCCCTGAAAAATTGTATTTCAAAATGATTATTTAGTGCTTTAAAAAAGTAAAAATCGTAAGTTGACCATTCACTTGCCCATTTCCTCCCATAGACTTACTGTGTGTACACCTAGGCTATTAAAACTCGCCCACAGTTTTAATTGTTTATTTATGCATAACTTGCCATTGGCAGTGTAACTTTCCAAACTTTTGTATTCTAAGGTGTTTATTTGTCCATTTGAACACTATTATGTAGCTCAGATATCAAAGTCTGACATTTTTTTTTCAATTGAAGCTCCACAACGTTAGCCTATCACTTTAAGAACGTGGAAACTTTGCGATGAAAACATTGTAATAGTCCGACGTAGCAATTCATTTCCAGAATTATATCACACGAATGATCCCCCCATAAATGTGAATATTACCAAGCGTTCGTAAAAAAAAATCCTAACAGTGAATTTGTCATATTAGACTGACATTGTGCATTTCCTGCAGGGGAAAGTAAAATAGGTCGCTGACAAAAGTCGAGGCAAAAAGTGAGTATTCCTAGTCAATTGGAGTCGCATTTTCCATAACCTGATAGAGAGATTCATAAGAGACGTTGTAGCAGTAAACTTACAAATTTCAGAAACAAATTCCATTTACCTTAACGTTTGCCAATAGTAAGGAAAAAATATTCCAGAATATATTGCATTTAACATTTTCATGGAGGTTTTTCTTTTTCAATTGTTCTGGTTTGTTTGTGTTTTAATTTATTGACTTTTCCGTAGTGTGTTATAAAAAGATGACACGACATTCAACATTCTTTCTGCGTGATGTAGTGTTCACGTTCTGATTAATGTACTGTCAAGATGTACAATATTCTAAAATGACATATTTACACACACAAAAAAGCTCGTTACAAGGTTGCCGCGTTGAAAATATCCATATCTGAGGAATAAATAGTAAACTGGTATATCGGCTCATGGGCTGGGTTTTCACAGCTGTAGTTAATTCGTAGACGTTAAACTACTTTTAACGTTACCCACCACTATACTTCATGAAAGGAAATCCATAATTACCTATTAATGGCACGCAAACACACAATTAAAGCCGAATAAAAAAAATCAGTTTGCCAACCACCAGACAAGCCACAAAATAACTCATTGCAAGGGTTCGCACCTCCCGCGAAAGCATTCACTTGATATCAAAACACGCCTTACAGTCACAGAACGTGTTAGAAAGCTAGATTACAGCAATTAGAACTAACAATAAAGCGATCTTGGATATCAAAAGGACATTCAGTCATCGTTTTGTCATTTGTCAAAGGTCAGCTCTTACTCGAGACTCAGACTCAGTCGTACAATAAGTAAATTCGGAATTAGTAGACGGTCCAATGACCCCCGAGAAACCACATATGTTTGAAGAATGGATAGGATGTTTAGTGAGGCATTTAAGAGCAATCATGTTTTAAGGGGTGGGGGACTGCGTGAATGGCTTCGCTGAATTCATTTTAGAGAAATATACCTGTACTTGTACATTCAGGTGTGTGTCTAAGAGATATGAATATCCATAACATAGCTTTCACGAAGACACATCTAAGAGAATCAAAGATATAGGGTGACATTGGTATTGATGACACCTGCTCATGCATGCACCATTTTTCTACTCCAAACTGGCTTATTACATAAACGATATCAAGAAGCCATTTCGCTGTGAGTAGGCGGGACAAATCATCCCCCATGGCATACATTATTTGAAGACTGGACAGCTCTTCTAGGGAGGCTTCTTAGAGTCCTAGCTGAACTGCATTTATCCCTTTGATATATAACTCTGTTTAGGAAGATCATACGCAACATACGTGTATTTTCGAGTGGCGGCACAGAATATCACTAAAAAAATTGAATTGGTGTTACTCCACTTTCGAATATCCTTGATAGGCCTACCTAATGATTTTTATCCTACACAATGCGCAACTGGCTTATTGTAATTATGTATTCTTGGAACTTTACTCTTTTTAGTTCAGTTTTTATTCCTCTGCTTCTGCCTCCGAGAGTAGCAGGTCTATATCTGCGAGCGTGGTATAAAACGTTTAAGGTGAGTGCAGAGATGCGACAGTGGTAGATAATATGGGAGTTATGAAAATTTGATTTGTTGAAAATGTTATATTCATGAATAGGGCGAGTATGAATATCTCTCTGATAAGTACAGATCAATTTCTCGACCGTCTCTCGTCCTAAACGGGGAGACCATGGAGACTGACGTCAGTTGGTGCGCGATGATCTGCAGGAGTACGCGCGCTTTTCAATTACCGTACTAAGAGGAGATAGTACACAGGTGTAAGGAGTTATATAGAAGAGGGATTTATGGGGAGTAGGCTGGGACACGAGGCCACATAATCATACCAACATTCAGCCCACCGTTTTAAGCCAATTACAGCAATTAGAATTAACAATGAAGCGATCTGGATATCCAAAGGATACCAGTCGTTCATTTGTCATTTGTCAATAGTTAGCTCGTACGCGAGACTCGGCCTACTAAACGATAAGAATAGGAATGTTGCGCTCTTTAAGTCTTCAATCTCATACAATACACAGTCCACGGTTGCAGTGTGAGTCTGCGGAACATAAATAGTCGATCAGATCTGTCTGGTGTAGTCTTCCAGATTGGTTTGCTTTTTTTTGGAATGGAACCACACTGTAGAAGTAATTTCATTACAGGGTTTGGGGATCTGATCACCTCTGTCTTACGTTTTCGTCTTTTACGTAAAGGTTGTATATTTAGATTTCGTGAAGTATACTGGGCTTACTGGCATCTATGAAACACAATCGGCCTAAATTCAGCTTGATTATGGATAGATATGAATATCGAATCATTCTAGTTAAATCTAATATCGATACTAAGAATTTGCCTCAAGTTTAGAATGGGCAATATAGCGAGGGTATACTTGTTACTTACAGCTGCCTTTATATTAAATTCATCGGTTGTATATTTCCACATATCATGGCTCTCTCACTCTTAATTTAAAATTGTTTATTAAGCCAAACTGCGATGTTATTTTAATGTAGGAGATAGTATTGTATTATATCGACTCTTTCATAGCGCATGTCGGGATGTTTAAGGTAAATGTCATGTATGTTAATGCCTCAGACTTATTCTCACACGTATTATGTGTACGCGTTTACTAGTATTCACAAAGTTAAAATTTGTGTTATGTGTGTGAGGAAGCCACTGTTAAGTAGCATGGTGCATTTACACAATGCTGTTATTATTACGTTCCGAAAGTGCAGACTAGTTCTTATAAAGTCCTCATAAATAAGGCAAATCGCAAACTATAGCAACACCGTTAATTAAGTGGATTAATGATTAGTTGTCGTATAGAAAATACGTCACGTTTAATTAATTAAAGGACAATAAGATGTATACCACGACTCAATGAAGCCACTTTTTCAACTCTTGCCTGGCCCTGTATACTTCAGATCGCAGACACTGAACTTGTTGCTTTATATCGAGAGTTCTAGGCGTGATCGGCGGTGTCTTTCATACTATACCCGTTCATACATAAAGTAAGTAATATTACGAAAGCTAATTTGACACTTCTCATCGCACAACGCGAACTTTTATACAGCTTTTTTTAATGATGAAGATTTTCATTTCAAAACACACACACACACACACACCACACACAACACACCACACACACACACACAACACACACACACACAACACACACACACACACACAATTACCACCCGCACACACACAAAACACACATACACCACACACACACCACACAGCACGCACACACCACAACACACACACACACACACACACACACACACACACACACACACACACACACACACACACACACACACACACACACACACACACACACACACACACACACACACACACACACACACACACGCACACACGCACACACACACACAAACACACACACGTACACACACACATACACACAAACAAACAAGTTCAGAAACGACACCTTCAACAGCCTCTCATGAGATATTAAACAAATTTGAAATTGTAAAAACTGAAAACATTTATATTTGGGTTAATTGTTTGAACAAGAACCCTACAAAGGAGGAAGAGCAAAGAAAATATATGATTGGATCATTTGCATAACACAGGAACTTGTTTCATTGATGGAAGTAAAACTATTAATATCACTTACCTAGTCAAATATATCATCTCCGCTAAATAATTCAAATTTCTTGGCGTTTGGTTCAGTTTTGCTGATGTTAACAATTCGTTGCTGTTGAGTGAATAATCTTGATGATCTAACACCTCGGTCAGTTGTCAAGGGTGTTGCGAAGGGTGTTTCGCAAGTTTGTGGTGTAGCGATTCTTGGAACAATTTGTTCCCCTGAAATAAGGCCAAAAAAAGGGCATTGTTAAAATGGTAGGTTATAACAAGAAATAACATTTGGAAAACATATATTTTCAGAAGTTATATTAACATATAATTACAGTCATATGGTACTTGCATTTGATTTCACTTAAATCATGTTTTTCTGCTAATTACAGTGTATACGACACAGATCCACTGAAGGGGAAAAACATTTTCAAATATGTGTACGTTACCTGCAGGTGTTTGAGGGGTGTTCCCGAAATCACCGGGCTTCGATGCAAAACGCGGAACAGGTGTGCAAGGTACGCCGTGAGCTAAATGCAAACAGAAGTAGAAATCTGGGTTAGAAACAATGTGTGACTCTCGAATTTTTAGTTAATGAAACTATTCTAGAAAAGGGAAATATTCAGTTTGATAAAACTTATTTGTGTTCTTGTTAAAATATCTCAGTTTCATGACTTTCATTGATGAGTCTCCAAATATCAATTGTGAACATTTTATTTTACTTAACCCTTTGCACGCGAATGTTGCAATTTTGCACATTCGTACAATTAAATTCAACAATCATGGTAATAATTAGTTTTCTCCGTTACGTTTTTACTAGAAAAGCTAACAAATGGTCAAAATGCTTTAGCAACATGTATAGAATAATTACCATGCAATATCAATGATGCAATAACGAAAGCAGGATTTAAAGAAAATATCAAATTAACAATCATCATTATTTATTTTCCCCTTAGAATTAAGTCAACATTGTGTCCTTTGTCTGCAAAATTCACTTGACGTCCATTATAAACGTTTCAACGTTTAGACAGGTTGTAAAGTTTTTAATTCAATCGGCAAAATTCATAAACCTTGGTGTTAAAACATTTCATATTAGCCAGGGCTAAGTGGTAATTGTGAAAAGTGTTTATGGATTGTTACAGTGGCGTACCGTGGGTCAGCTCATTGGGGGGGGCACCCAGTCGCTCAGCCGAAATTGCATTTTCAGATGGTGGATTTTAAGCGCTGCGACCGCTAAGCGTGCGATATAGGGCCCAGAGGATATAGATATCGATAGCGTCTCTTTCCAAGTTAGTCCGTGCGTCCCTTTCATCAGAAAACGGTCTCACCGAAACTCTCGCGTACAATGGTTACGGAAGCTCTCTCGCAGAAAGCCACGTTCAGGACAGGTAGGTAAGTTTTATCATAGGTCTGAAGAAATTATAGATGATTTTTGATAATAATGTGTATTGGTATATGGCATGGAAATTAGTTACGATAAGAACGATTGAAACTTGTGTGAGTTCGAGAGTAACCTTGAAGATAAATACCGTTGTTGACTGTTGATTATTGGTAACAATCAGTGGCCGTAACTACGGGGGCCACGGGGGGGGGCAAGTGCCCCCCCCCAATCGCCCGCAAAAAAAAAAAAAAAAAAAAACGAAGAAAAAAAAGGAAGAGGAAGGAAAAGAAAAAAAACTGGAAGCGAATCGACTAGAAATTGTGCTTGTCATGAGATAGATATTCAGTGTAGTATTTCTTTTTTAATCTAAATGGGGTAATAAATTTTGTTCGGTTGATTTGTTCTGGTTCTGGTTTGGGTCATGTACTGCATAAACTCCACTGGATATAAATGCGGCGCAAGTCGGACTGACAAATTTTGATTTTAATTTTGAAAGTAGATGTGAACTTATTTAAGTGATAGTTTAGTTTGTGCATCATGTAGATATTCAAGCGTTCCACACAGCCCGTGGAGATCATTTCCCGCTTCAAATCTGTTGCTGCGTAGATTGTTCTATTATTAACCAGCTGATAGCGACAAGATTTTTTTCAGATACTTTCAAAATCAAGCAATTTTGTGCAGAGGGGTTACATGACCTGAATATAACTTGCATAATGCAATTGCGTATGAAATATTTCGAAGTTACGCAGGACGTAACCGGGGGAAGGGTGCGTTCAAAAGGCACATATCTTCATATAATAAAGTTTTTGATTTAATTTCTTTGATGTAAGCGCCTAAATTTTCTTACGAACAGTCGATGAAAGGGGTCAAAATGTCTCATAAGCCGATATAGACCATTGGGTTTTCCAGGGGGCGTCTCGCCCTGACCCCAGTTATTACGGCGCCATGTTTGAATATTTATCTGCTATCAGCAGCTGAGGGTGTTTTGTTTTGATTTTTTTTGTTTGTTTAATTCTTTGATCACTGTAGCTGTCCATTAAAAAAAGTGTTTTTATCAAAAGTCACAATAAGCTTATAAAACCGAATCGACTACGCTCGAGCTTCAGCTTCGGGGCTCGCCCTGACCCGCCACCAATTGCTACCTACGTTTTGAAATGACCTGCTATCGGCATCAGAACTAGCAAATATTATACTTTCGAATGAAGTTAGAACAATTTTGAAAAAATGGGATAGTTTCGCTTATTGATTGGCTGTCCATTTCAAAGAAAAATTTGTATTTAGCAATGAGACTAAATATCCTAATAAAACATTGCTACACCAGTGAGGGTAGGGGCGGAACCCTCTGACCCCAGTCCACCTAGGACGGGGACGCTACTTGGAATTCTATAGGGGGCCTGTAACCGACGTCATTAGGATGCCAACCCTTCCCTCTGTCTATAAGTCTGTTTTTTCTGACTTATACGCATCCCTCGTTGAGAATATCATGGCTCAGGGCGCCTGCAAAACGCATTTTTCTTCTTGAAATTTCAAAGTTCTTCCAATACCGCCTCGCTCGCTACGGCTCGCTGCGGAATTGCCTCATTGACAAACAAAATATTCCTTGTGTCAAATTGAAAGTGCTTAGTTAATGGCCGTGACTTCGAGGAGGGAACTCCGTTACTCCCACAGGGACGGCAGGACCCTACTTGGAAGATTCTATAAGGTGGGCCCCTGGAACGCACAGGGTGGTCTCCCCCCCCCCGCTCTCCTTGAAATATCATGGCTAGGGGCCTGCAAACCGCTTTTTACTTCTTGGAATTTCAAAGTTTTCCCAAACGGCTCGCTCGCTACGCTCGCTCGCGAATTGCCTTTTCACCACCTTATGACATAATTGACAGACATATATTATAAAATTATAAAAATAAGCCTATACATTAAAACTAACTTTTTTAATTACAAATCATGGATTGGGAGCATTTCCAAACAAAATAGCATAAAAACAAAACTTGACCCAAGTCCGCCTAATA